>LPNX010784837.1:5119-18566 GCA_001517045.1 Pseudotsuga menziesii
GCTCATATAACGCGCACGCGTTTTGTAGTGTTAAATCGCGCGCGCGTATTGTGAAATTCAAATTTTTATTCCCTCCAAATGATAAGGCCGAGCCTCCACCCATGCTTTCGTGGAATTCCTATTCCTATGTGTCTGCTTTGTACTTTGCTTCGGATTAACATGCCTATGCCTTGGAGTATGATAAACCATGGCCAAATTCAGCATTATATCCATATTTTCAATATGCTCGTGTTTAACGGTTCGTCTGATTGTGCTGCACACCTCCATTTTTTATGAGATTTTAGAAACAGATATGGTTTTTTTTGCAGATTCTAAATATGTTAATTTTAACAAGAATACATAATTTTTTCTATTTTTTTCTTATTTATCTTCTGTCATCACTCCTCATCTCAAAAAACACACTGTTAGTGTTTCTCCTGTAACTTTTTCAATTCTTAATCACTTCAAACAAAAATTGTATGGTGCACAAGTAGACACTAACCTCTACGTTCTATCAAAACCCCATTTCATGATTTTGCATTAAGACCTTCAAAGGCTGCACTCACAAAACACGTACCATTTTCGAGGTTTTCTCACTTAGACAATTTTAAAAATATTATAAAATTACTAATTTAATTTTCGAAAAATAACGCCGCACTAGTGCTATGGGTTCTCTACATGGATGTCAATTTTTGTAGCTTGATTCGATCATTTAGGCCCTCAAAGGCTGCACCCACAAAAACATATACCTTATAATTTCCCTGAAAAATAAAAAGTGCCTGTTAGGAAAAATGAAATTTGACATAGCTATGCAAATTTTCGATACATAAAAGTTATATATTCGGAAAGGTGATTCAATTTCCTACATTTCATGTTTTTTACTCAATGCAAGATATTTTGCATAAGTATCTCGAAAAATCCAAGTAAGTTGAGGGATGCCTGATTTTTCAGGTTTCTATTGCATCTAACGTGCACAAAAAGGTCCCTCATCTTCTTGCACACACCCAAAAACGTACTTGATGTTTTAGAGGATGAATGCTGAAGTGATGAAGATTATTTTCGCATAGATCAAGTGAAGAAATGATGAAACATAAGCTTTGTTGAAAACGCCCAAGGAAGCCAAATGCGCCCTCTCTCCTACCAAGCCAAGTAAATAACAATGAGAACAGAAAGAAAAGTGACAAATGTTGACGAGAAGTAAACGAATAAGGGAGTAAGAAATCATAAGATAGAAAAACTCCCTGTATCGATCAATCCAGAAAGAAGATCGAGGTGGGTGTCTTCCACAGGTGCACCCCTCTCCAAATTGCCTTCCCTGTCAAACAAACAGATCCAAAAAAATATGCCACAATTTCACCAATGATCTCCAATGCAAGTGAGAAATAATGTCAGTCAATAAAAAAGAACATTCTTCAATTATCCACAAAAGACAAGAGATCCCATAAAGATTTTCTCTATTATTCTTCAAGAGCCAATGGTGCCAAATTTCTTGATGGGATACAATGAGGGGGGTATCTCATTTATATATCTTTTGAGAGACACAAACCCTAACTTACTTTTTCATCCAACCGTTGAGATTATAACATCATCAATGGTGGAGATTACTTTTACATGGATCAAGAGGACTAAATCAAGAGGGGGGTGAATTACTTCACAAAGCACATGATAAATCATTATTTTTGCAAGTTTGACACTTAGGGTACATGGGGGGTCATTAGGGAGCCCCCCCATACATATTTCTAAAGATACAACTTGATTTATACACTTTTATTTTTGCCATTTTGTCCAATTTCGCCCTATGGGGGACATTCTCCATATGAGAGCCCAAAAAATAATCTGGAACATCAAACTGGTTGAAACTAGTGTAGATATGTTTGGAGAGCCATAAAAAATCATCTAGAAGTATTCCCTTGCCATTTCCTTGGCCACACATGCCAAATCGATTTCCTCAGTGATTTTTCTAGTTCATTTTTTAATTGTAAATCCTCTAAAAATAATAAAAATCATCATAACTTCATTTAGGATGAGAATTGGGGAAAAATGACTACACTGGATGATCTGGAGACATAGGAGAATGGTATAAATGACTACATTGGATGATCAGGAGACATAGGAGAATGGTATAAATGACTACTCATACCCCCTGGAACACTGCAATGCTCTAGGAGAACCAAACATACTGTCATCTGTAATAAAATTTGATCATTTGGCCAATTATAAAGTGATAATAATCACTTTTCAGGAGAACCAAGGCCAAACTCTCAAAACTGAAACTGCGGTATTGGTACTAGGCATGTATGGAACAAATATAGACCATGTTTTTTTTTGAGTCACTGCCTTGGGAACCGTGCTTGATTTGGTCAACTGGGTTGACCAGGTCAAAGTACACAACTGAAGGTGAGATACTGCATCACTATGATCCTGTAAGGATCTAGGGTAAGAAATGCTCCAATGGTGTATATCAAAACCAAACTTAAATCAATGTTAATCATAATCATGGTGACAATAATAATAATAGTGATAAAATATACCTGTGCTTCTGAAGAATCTCAAAACTTTCTTGAAGTCTGCTTATTCATGCCATACTTGCAAAGTGTAAACAATGTGCTATTGCTGGGTGAGGATGGAAAACAAAGTCTAAATAAAGGGTTAATGACTTTTGACCGATTTTGACTCTGTGATCTCTCCATACACACAACCACAATGACATATGCATGACAGATAAACAATAGGGAATGGTGGTGTCTCACAAGTGGATGAGTTGATCTGAAAATGGTCCATTCAACTTTAACAATATATCTACGACTCACATCCAAGCTAAGAATCAAGTTCCGTGGGGATCTTCTCTAGGACCCTTGCGTTGAGTACACAAGAAACTGTAGTGAAGAGAACCTAGGGGACACTTAGAATTAGTTGTCCCTTACTCCATCTCACATCAAAACTCATGGGCTCCATGAGGAATTAATCATTACATTCTGGATAAGATGACCAACGGTCTTTAGATTTTGTATTTGTTTATCCACTGCTTCATTTAAACCTTTCATAATATCATTTCATAGCCCTCTTTGAGTTTGTGTCTAAAGATATAGTTTGCAACTTTATTTATGGGCTTGCATTTCATAATATATAGCATATGACACATAATGCATGTAATGATGGTAGACATATTGCTTCAAGTTTTAGCTAACAAATCTTTGGGCAAATAGGGATAATATCCACAATCAGGACCAAATATCGGGAGCAACCGACTAGAGAGGTCAAGGCTTCAAAACCCAACTCCCCTAAGCTCAGGAACCAACACCAACGGGTTCTCCTGGCCCAGAAGGATCAAGGCGTCGACAAGTTTTGTTGCACAACTCAAATCCTAGACACAAAACAACATGGGATCCATCATGCTTGGAGGTCAAAGTGGGGAAAAGATCTTCAATCTCACAAGTCTCAAACAGTTTAAGTCATGGGATAAAATCAATGGATGATATTGAGTGGATGGGGACAAGTGATACATGGAACCAACCTAGCACTAAGGTTTACTATTTGTACGAGCATGGCCTGAGAAAGTCTTCACATTATTATTTTATATTCTAATAATTATAATATATATTATATTATATTTTAACAGAATATATGATATATTTAATTAAAGAATAAAGATCAAAATTTTATATTAAATGTGTAAATATGTAAAATAAATAATTATCAATGTGAATTATTTTAAATAAGTATAATTTAAAATTTATTTACAAAAGTTTAATTTACGTATATAATTCAAAACTAAAATGTTTTACTTTATTTTATTTTATGAGTACTTTATTTTAGTACATTTATGCATTCAAAGTACTCATGTTTCTAGTCATATCAAAGATTATTTTTTATTAATTTTATTTATACACATCTTTTCACTTTAACTTAACCATAGTTACATGAATTGTAGTGCAAAAGGTGAGTTGTAAATATACCTTCTTCATAAAATGACAAACTTACAATAATTTATTTATCTCTTATGAGGCCCATTTTAGACCTCAAAATTCCCCTCATGGATGAATGCAAGAAGAAGCTTACAGCAGAATTCGAAATGAAAGATCTTGACATGATGCACTATTTTCTTGGTCTTGAAGTATGGCAGTTCCCAGATGAGATATTCCTAAACCAAGAAAAATATGCTCTTGAAATACTAAAGAGTTTTGGGATGCTAGATTGCAAAGCTATGAACACTCTGATGGTGAATAACTTGAAGCCATTGAATGATGATTCCTCAAATATAGTCGATGTTACATTATACCAACATATTATTGGCTCTTTGATGTATCTAACGAATACTCGATCAGATATATGTTTTGTTGTATAAACATTGAGTTATTATATGGTGTAGCCTCAACATGTTCACTTAGTTGTAGCAAAACATGTGATGAGGTACCTTAAGGGTACACTGGATTGTGGCCTCAAATATGCAGCTGATGGTGAAATTCGACTACTTGGCTATACAAATTCAGATTGGGCTAGGAGCACCGATGGCAGAAAGAGTACCTCAGGATGTTGTTTCAGTTTGGGATCAGGTGTGATCTCATGGCTGAGTAGAAAACAGACTTGTTTTGCTCTCAGTACAACAAAGGCTGAATACATTGCCGCATGTTCATCCTGTAGTGAAGAAGTGTGGCTCTGCAAGATGTTGACAATATTTTTTAATACAGAGATGGATGTGACTGATAGCTACTACGATAATCAGAGTTGTATCAAGTTAACAGAAAGCCTTATGTTTCACGACAAGTCGAAACGCATAGAGATAAAGTTCTATTATACTTGATACATGGTGCATAAGGGAGTTGTGCAGCTCCAATATGTTCCTACCAAGGAACAGGTGGTCGACATATTGACTTAGCCTCTGTCTCGTGTCGAGTTTGAATACTTTCGAGACAAGTTAGTGTAGTCTGAAAGAACCTCCCTCGAAAGAGAGAGTAATGATGATGATGATGATGATGATGATGATGATGTTGTAGGTTTCCTGTTGCAATGGTCTGGTAGCTCAGTCTAGGTAGGGTATGTTTGGCTAGGCTTGTTTGGTCCGAAAGGGTTAGTAAGTTAGATGAGGCCTGTTTTATCCTAGAGGTATTAGTATGTCTGGCTAGGCTTGTTTTGCCTGAAAGGGTTAGTAAGCCAGACAAGGCTTGTTTGGTCCCTAGGTAGATCCATTTGTCTCGCTAGGCTTGTTTAGCCCGAAAGGGTTAGTAAGTCAGACAAACGCCCGGTGGATCTATCAGAGTACCCATCGAGATCCTGCTTCATATGTCTTAAGGGCATTGATGATGTGGTCCCAGCACTCCGTGTTAATGACATCACTCTGTGTTGATGATGATGACGTGGTTCCAATACTCATGTAGCGGTGTTGTGCAACTTTCATGTAGCGGTGTTGTGCAACTTCATGCCATTTTCTAGTTTTAAATTTCGCCTGACAAGTGAATGCCCTTCGCTAATCGTCTGCACTGAAGCCCACATTTCGGTTGCTTAAAAATTGTCTTCACGGTCCACCTACCCTACGCACAATTAAACCCTACGTCAATTTCATGCCATTTTCTAGTTTTAAATTTCGCTTGACAATTGAAGGCCCTTCGCCAATGGCAGCACAGAAAACCCACATTTTGTAGGCTTAAAATTTGTCTTTAATAGGGCTGAAAATATAAACCATAGGTGAGCTTAGCCTTCAGTGTAGCATATCTTCTCGACGAACACATGCCTCGCTGGTTGCCCCACATGGCAAACATTTTCCGTTGTCCTATTTTGGAATTGACTACCCACGTAAAGGCTCCTTCAATTTCACGTAAGTTAACATCACCAATTATTATATTTACGTGTACTGATTCGATTCGAAATTTAAAACTTCAATTTTAGGATGGCAGGTTCGCTGGCGTGGATCATAAAATTTTAATTATTACTCTAAAGCACGTAGAATGTGCTAACTGATCAGTGCAACTCATGCCAGCAATGTTGAAAACAATTCGGTCAAGGAGAAGAAATCAGAAGAAAACGAAAGAAAAGGAAATTCAGCTATTATGATGTAAATGTCTTCTTTGAATGAATGATGAGACGTGCTCAATAAAAATGAGTCAATCATATACCCACGATAAGATAGTAAAGTGCTAACATGAGTCTTCTGTTCCAAAGCTAAAAATAAGTAGGAAATAAGAATCATCATATGTAACAAACAAGATAAATAGTCAATTGTTACCTATAACACGTCCTTCAAGAACTACAATTGCATGCCTGTTAATATCATGTAACAAGGCTGTTTCTAATTTGTCAGTGACCACAGCGACACTATCTTCATCACGTACAATAATTCCATGTCCCTACAAGAGAAGAAGAACATAATGAGAGTTAAAAGATATATGAAATTAACAATCAAATATCTATAAATTTGAACTTCTCAACGCATCCGAAAATTTCCACCAATCAATATTGGGTTGTAAAATATTTATATATCACAATTTTATTTGCTATGTGCATTTACTAATTTTTTGATGTTATTTTTTTTAGTAATAAGTTGTTTTGTTTCTTGATCTTTACAAGAACCCATCCACAACCCATCTCAGATTGGAGTAGGAAGCCAACTGTCATCTTTGGTTATCAAAAAAGAAGGATTGTTAGTTCTCCATTTTCCCTTCAAGTCTACTCATCTATCCTTTCAGATTATTAATGACTCCATTTCCCAACAAGTGTTTCCTTTTAAGGTACTAGATCTATATTTTAGTAGTTAAATTTATTTTCTATTTCAAGTTTTCTTCCATCTTCAATTTTCTAACTTTTTCAGCTACTTGAATTTACCCATTTAAAGAAACTTCTAGGGGAGCTATTCACTCCCCCCTCCTTGGCTCATTATTTCATAACCATTAAAAATTAAGGAGCTAAGCTCAACACACCATAACATCTAATAAATCACTTGTGGTGTTTTAAGTCTAGTTTTTATAATTCAAGTACTCATCTAATAGGCTGCTTAAATCTTTAAATTCTAAGCTCCTATTAGTTTTCTTTGCTCTAATATTGCATTGCTGAAAATCACAGGAATAATCTAGTGTTGAGTAGTTCATTTAAAGGCAATCCTAACGTTGTGCATTTGGATTTTTGCTCATAACCTAATAACTTGGACATGCATGCTCACTATTGTTAGTAGTTTACTTAGAGAATCAACACTAAGCAACTCAAATCTTCCTTTTGCTTTTCAATATCAGCTAGATACGATATCTTTTGGTTGCTCTCTTTCATAGCATTTGGTTTGTTTCAGTCTTTTTACTCACATTGGCTATTTTCTCCATTGATGAATCTTGATGGTTAATGTTTGACACTGAGAATGCTATGTCTGAATCAATACACGTGCCCTTAATATCATTGTTGCAACTCCTAATGATCTGAGAACTCATAAAAATTCGCTACCTTCGTAACTTGGATGCATAGCTTTGAATTTACTTGTAAACACTTCATTTGATCCACATGAATACATGCAATTTACTATGATAACTTGGGTTGGTAGCAATTCACACTTCCACTCTTCTAATGTTATGGTTGCTATTGAAATCTATTTTTACATGTGGATGGTTATTAATGGTTCATGGATGAGAGCTTACTCCATTGCTTATTATCATACCTTGTTCAAGTTATGAATGCCATGATTTATATGCTCATAGGATACATTGATCATAGCTTGTTAACAAAAAACTTCCATCTTGCTTATGTAGAGCATGTTTTACTTTTGTTTATGATCATTATTTCATCCTTGAATTGTTAATAGAGTGTGTATTGAACCTAATCATATACTTTTAAGTTTTAACTAGGCACCTCCTAATAAAAATAAGAGCTAGAACATATCTTTGGTGAATGAAACCCTTCAAGTTTGCCTTAGAGAAAGTTTGTCTAGGGTCTCTCCCTTGGTTAGTCTAGGCTCGCTTATAAGTTTAGGATACTTGAAAGAGGAGTTTCCTTTCTTAGTGACACATTGGAGGAAAGTCCATAGTTGTGCTGGGTTAGTGGTTGATTTCTCGCCAATCAGTTGGCCACTAGGTTGTGCATAAACATTTTTGGTGCTGTTGTTGGGGAGGCAAGGCTTACTCAGTTAATTTTCATGATAATTTTTTTCGGTGAGGATATTCTCTTCACTTGGAGACTCCACACAAGACTCCATTGAGGAACACACTGCTAGACATATATATCATCTTGCAATGAGTCTACCTTACCTCAATCAATTGGTTAAAGATCCCATCATGTTCCTTCAAGATCCAAATGTGTTTAGAAACCTTTCTCACCATGAAGTTGGTTCTAGTTATGATAATGGACCCACACAAGTCTACGATATTATTGCAAAAGAGTTGAAGGAACTCGAGAAGAAATACTCTGAAACATAATTTCTTGAGGAAGCACACTTAGAAATTCTTCATGCATCCAAACTCCAAAAGAACAATCATTCAAATAAAGATTTATGAAAAATTATTTCCAATATAATAATCCCAGTTCCTTTGGCTCACGTAATCAAATTTTCTTCAATGAAGAAGCGAGAATATTGGAATATTTTAGGTTTGACTCACAACATAACATTTTACTGGAAACTCAAGAAGAAGAAATTGAAGAAGATCCCCCTATCTTGCTAAAAAGCATTAATATTGAGAGAAAGTATGAAGGATATCCACCTTTCTTTATAGATAAGTTAATTTTACATAATTGCGTGCTTGACTCAAGGGCATCAGCCAACATCATCCCTTTCTCTATGATGAATTAATTAGGATTTCTAGTGTCTTGTCCTTATAGAAACATATTTGGCTTGGATTCCAAACCTCTTAAAGTCCATGGTTTGATTAAGGATTTACAAGTTGAATTAGAGTCCATCAAGATATTGCTATGACTATGAATGTCATTGTGGTTGACATGCCGAATGCATGGGGAATGCTACTATCACAAGAATGGGAATCAAATCTTGGAGGAAGTATTGCAATGGATCTTTCATATGCTACTATCCCAACAAAAAGAGGAACCTATGCTACACTGTACATTGAACCCACCAGGAGGCATCATGTAGAAGGTCCTAAGGAACCTTATAATGAAATATTGTATACAGATGATAAAGTAGGAAACCATTTGTTCGTAGATGATCCTAAAATAGAGGGTTGTGAAGAAAAACATGTTAGAGATGGGATTTAACAAATGCACTTCGATGGAGTAAGATCTAGACACGGTTCTGGGTAAGGAATTGTTCTCATCACCATTAGGAGAGGTCAACACTTTCTCTTTTCGATTAGATTTTGATTGTGGCAACAATGTGATTGAGAATTAAGCTTTCTTGTTAGATCTTGAAATTTCTCGAGATATGAACATTAAATGTTTGAAGGTTATAGGGGACTTTGATTTAATCTGACGCTAGGTAAAAGATAAATTTTCAAGAAAAAACGATAGATTAAGGGGATATGGAAATGATGTATGGGATATGATTGAAGTATTTGGAAGTCCCTGAGAATATATTTTTAGGTGATTGTAAAATGGAAGTTATCTTTAGACCCTCTAATCTTGAAAACGATAAGCATTGGCAAGTATTTGACGGTGATTCTCAAATCCTATGCATTTTAAGGTGAATTCCAAGGAAACACTGTCAGTTGGCATGATGAAATAAACCACCAGGATATTCTAGACACAAAAGTTTATGAGATAGGGTACCCTTTAGAGAAGAATTTCAATAGGCGTGACGCATATAAAGGAAAATATGTTGAACCTATTGATGAGATATTAGAGATAAACATTGAATCAATATCGTCCCAAGATAATCAATGTAAGTAAGAATACTACTCATGAAGAATGGAGAGCTATCGAGAATTTGATTAAGGAGCATAAAGATGTCTTTGCTTGGTCCTGTGATGATCTCAAAGCAAGGTGTTACAAACTAGGTTACACTTAGTTGGACTTTCAAGTGAGCCACCAAAGATGAACAATTACTTGTTAAAATTTCGAGTTTAGAAGTCCATTCAAGCCTTCCAAGGCCCCTTTTTATTTTATAACACATGTTCATACCCTACGGGGAAGTTGTAAAATGTGCTAGCATGGGTTTTTTTGTAAAGGACAAGAATTCCTAGGACTTAAATATCAATCTGAGTATTCCAAGGTGTTTTTTTCTTGTTCATTATATGTTGTTGATAAACGACTTATAATTTTCGAGTTTTTCACCTGTTTCTTCCAAAGCTGGAATGGTTGTCTTGGTGGTTAGGCCTTAGAAGGTTATTACAGTTCATGTGTAAATGTATATGAACACGCTAGACATTATTATTGAGTATTATGGACATGTGTTTGGTCCCCATAGGTTTTATTTTAAGTTTTGAGAAAAATATTTATTCCTGTAAACTTAGGCTATTTTTTAATAGTTTAATTAAGAAAATTAAGAATGTAATAAAAATGTGGTCAAAAGTCCGAATTAGGCATGGGGGTGTTTGTTTTCACACTCAAGTATCCCTTTTACCCCTAAACCCACTTTTTCTAAGTTTTAAGTGATAAATTTATCACCTAAGTAAAAAATCTCCAAAAAAATTAAAAATTAAAAAAAATAAAATAAAAAGTGGAGAAAATATCTAGAATCCTAAATCAGTGGATTCTTGTTGAAATTGATTGGAATAAGTGGCAATCTCTTCTTGAGTTGAAGGCAACCTCTTTCTTTGCAATAAGTGTGTGATTGGGAGTAGTTTTGAAAGGTGGCGATTTCATATAAGCTAGGGGATTGTCAATCCCAACACATTCTAAGGCTGCTATAGTACTTTCATAACTCTGTATTGTGATTCAAATAACTCTCATTTCCAAATCTGAATATTTAAGTAAAAGATGAAGTTTTCCCAATAGTCATCTACAACACATTTCAGATCTCAGCCATTATAAGATTTTCTCACTGCTATCACATTGTATGGCCACATTACTTGGGTATCTCAACGTTCGTTTCCAAATTTGTCAACGGGCTGCTACAGGCATGTAAAAAGCACCTTCTTACTATGTTTTTGGGTGTCTGTTTATTAGCCATTTAAATCATTGTTAATGTTATTTCCTTGCTATAATTTATGAGCATGTTATGTAAAGAATTGCCATTAAAATCTATGTTCAAGCAGTGATACATTATTCAAACAAAAATTCAAATCAAAACAGCAGTGAGGCATTATCCGTGTTGAGTTAAAAAGCTCCTACAACCTTTCCATGTAAATCTTGGGGTTGAAAATTCCCACCAATCCTATCATAGCTCCTACATATTTGTTTGAAAAAGGATAAATCGCTAGAACTAGACTTCAACTATGGGAACAAGTTGTATTAGTTTGGTTTAGTTTTATATACTGGCCGTACCATAGTCGTATCCAAAATCGAGGTACGCCGTACCATTTTCACCAATCGTACCCAAATTTTTTTTATGAAGTACTCGGTACGGCAACACTGTTCATGGTACGTGAGGGTACGTCTGGGTACGTACCATTGCCGTACCCAAGTACCCGGTATGTGTACCTGGTACTGGTACATGTACCCGACCCCTGGGTACGGGTACCCATGCAACACAGTTTAACAAAATTCCCATGCCCAATGGAAACCAAAACCCCAATTAACTCAAAAAACAAATGAATATATTGGGATTTTTTCTTTGTCATGTTTTTTTTTTTTGACATTTTGTACACTCTAATGTTGAGTCTTTAAGTTGTGTATTTTATATAGTTGGTTGTGATATGATCCAAACCATCCCATTGTATCTATGATAAAAATTATTGATGTAGGAATTGACAAGTGGCCTCATCTAAAGGAATTACCCTGCCTTTCTCATAGAAATATAGTCACCCTCATTAACAATAGCTACCATAACCATTGAATATCACCCTCATCAAAATGATAATAATCTTCATTATTAATAAATGGCTTAGAAATTGATTACCAACTTCATTCAACAATAGCCCCTCTCATTAACAATAAATAGCTTATGAATAGACTAACACTCTAAATAGCTTATGCTGCCTATTCTTTATTGTAAAATTCAAGATCAATCTTTAAATTTACATGATAGATTTAGTTTATATGTCAATAGTTATACAATTTTCAGTTCTTAGATATGTCATTATATCATGTGTTTATATTTGTAATGATATTTTATTTGTATTTATGATTGCAGTGGCTACTATGGATCGTAACAATGCAGAGATACTGAGGTTAATTGGCCATTTGAGAGAGATTGGTTCAGCTTGGAGGGGTGGAGATGAGCTCCGCTGCTCCCTGTCAAATTCATTGTTATCTATTGTTGATACGATCGCAAGATCGAATGATGCGTTGTATAGCATCGCATCTTACAGGGAGAGAAAAAGGAAACAATATGCTGATGGCTTGAGTTACAATGAGGTAAAAAAGCTGAAAATAACAAAACAAGCCATCTATTCATTGTTTAGACTGCCTGGGACAGATGACATCCCGGAGATCAGTAGGCCACATATTTCTATTGAGTGGTGCACTTTTCCACCCATCAGAGACAACTGGATGGATAGGTGGTACATGGTTTTTGACATCCCCCCTCACAACAATAGGGAAATACCGATGTACTTCCTCAGAAAATTGTATGCAGAGTTTGTGATGGGGAAACATGTCAACTATTTTGACATGTTGGGCTTTTAGGGAGTTGGTAGGGGAATGCCCCAACATCGACCCCATGCTAGGCATAGAGATGCCAATCCACAGATACCTGCACCCCGTGCCCAGCTACCGAGGGCAAACATCCCTCCTGCACATGACATGGTTGCCCAGACACAGGATGCATTTTTTACTCTAGCTGAGATGGTCTCTCGACACACGGCCACTATTGACCAGAGAGCACCATCTTCCTCTGCTGGTGTACAACCACCAGCTTCTGGTGGTGGAGGGACATCTGTTGGTGGGGATAGATCGACATTCGATGTGCCTCAGAGTGAGCCGCACGTCTGCACATCGTGTGGGGGACCCTGTTATGGTCCTGGACCAAGACATGGTACCAGTACGATCACTGGTGGTCAGGTAAGGACTTTGTTTTAAAACTCTGTTATTGAACTCAATTTTTAATTGTTCCATACTATATCTAACATATTAAAAGATTCGTAATATATATGCAATATTTACTCTTGCAGGAGTTTGATGCATCTCACGGGGGTGGCACTGCACCCGGTGTGGTTGTACCCGAGACCCAGAGAACCACAGTTGAGGTAATATTTAAACATTTGTCATTTTGTTATTACATGTATAATTTTGTTAATGCATGTGTTAGTCTTGATTAATTTATTAAAATGTCTAATATTTACAATTTTTGAAGTTGCAGGAAGTCCACTTGGAACATGACGCTGAAGACATTAATATCGACAACATAGTCCAAGGTGGAATTTACGACTACTTAAAGAATGTAAGTACATGGGTTATGATTGAATCTTGTTTGAATTATTTAAATTTCTTACTGTACACTCCTTTATAG
>LPNX010784855.1:0-20164 GCA_001517045.1 Pseudotsuga menziesii
CTTCTTATGATTCAAGCTTCTTCTTCTTCCCAAAGTTTGCTGAAAGTAATCACTTCCTTCTGGAACACATTCCTTGAATGAATTCCACGATCCTGGGAGGTCATTCAAGGTGGCCATCATCACTTCTACATTCTTCACTTTTTCTTTTACCGCTTCAAATTGTTCTTGATTTGAGAGACTCTTATGATTGCATGGTCTCTGCAATCTAGATATTCACATTCTTCAACTGGATTCTTTAGGTCATATTCTGATTTTTGTTCTTCCCTTCAAATAGCTTGAAATTCTGTTCTTCTGTTCTGCAACTCCATTCTATTGTGGATTATAAGGATTTGACAACTCCGTCTTAATCCCTGCTTCTTTGCATAGCTCTTTGAATTCATTCGAAGTGAATTCTCCACCATTATCTAATCGAATGGTCTTGATCTTCTTTTCAGTATGGTCCTTGATCAAGGATTTGAATTCCTTGAACTTGCTGAACACTTCATCTTTATTTTTCATAAAGTAAATCCACGTATTTCTAGAAAAATCATTAATAAAAGAAACATAGTATGCATACCTGCTTAGTGAGTTTGATGACATTGGACCGCATACATCAGAGTGGATGATTTGTAGAATGCCTTTGGCTTTGCTTTTGCTGCTAGGAAATGTCTTCTTTGTATTCTTCCCTTTCGCACATCCTTTGCAAACTCCATCATGCTTTGTTTGGAATGCAATAGGTAGTGCTCTGTAGTGCACATGTGCAAGCCTTCTATGCCAAAGCTCATTTGGCTCTACCGTATCATGGATCAAGGCTTGTTCTGGATGACCCTTCAAATTTTACAAGCCTCCTTCTTGTTCTCAATCACTACCGCATCATCAATTTTCTTTCCTTTTGGCCACATGATGACTTGACCATCGATGAATGCAACGCACATTCCTTTTTC
This sequence comes from Pseudotsuga menziesii, assembly GCA_001517045.1. Classification (NCBI taxonomy): domain Eukaryota; kingdom Viridiplantae; phylum Streptophyta; class Pinopsida; order Pinales; family Pinaceae; genus Pseudotsuga; species Pseudotsuga menziesii. The sequence goes on from LPNX010784855.1 coordinate 924, forward strand.
ATCCAAGACTGAAATGGATAGAATATTCTTCTTAAGTCCTGGAACAAACAATACTTCTTTCATTGTTAGAGACTTACCAGAGTCTAGCTTGTATGAAGATTCCCCACTACCTTTTATTGGATATTGGTAGTCATCTCCTAGTTTCACCTTGTGAGGTGATTCATGTCTGACAGTCTTACAAAGGATTCCTTGAATCCCGTCATATGTTTGGAAGCCCCACTGTCTATAAGCTAATCATCATTTCCATGAGTAATGTTACCTGTGAGAGCTGATATCAAAACATATTCATCCTCGCTTGATGAATCTTCACTTTCATATCTAGATCTCTTTCTGGATGGTTCATCATCCTCTGCAGCATGAGCATGATGTCTTCTTTTGCCTCGTCTCCCTCTGAAACTGGAACCTCTATACTCATGTAGGTGTCCAATCCAATTTCTTCAGAGAGATCAAATACTTCTATGCTTGGAATTTGTCAACTTCACCAAGCTTATCATCAAGCTATTGTGATATATCATATTGAAATGAGAACCTCAAATGGAAATACAAAAGATTAGATCTTACTGATTTGAGGTGTCCGTCCTTGTCCTCGAGTTTGCTGATCTAGGGTTTGTCGCAGAAACCCTAATTTTCAAAACTTGGAAACTTTCAGATATGATTGGACAAAAAGATATATCTCTTCAAATGGAGCTGTCCAATGTACTCCTTTTCTGAAAATAGTGGAGGGAAGCTCTCGAAACAGGAAGCCCTAATTTTTTTATTTCTTCTGCAGAAATGCCTGTTACTGTTTCTGTGATATCTCCGAAATTACTGGTCCTATGTGTCTGAAATTTCGCACTGAGGTAAAATATCATGTCCCTGATCCAAAACCATAGGTTTCATCAGAATTGGCTTCACCATTTGGGATTTAGGATCCTTTTCCCAAGGTGACATGTTACAGGACTGTTCAGAACAACGAAGTTGTACGGCATTCCACGTGTCACTGGTTCATCTTCTGGGTTTGATTTTTGGATCACCGAAAGTAAAGTCCGTTCCCTTTCTGGAACATCTTTAGGAATTCCATTTGGACCTCTGTAGCTCAAGATATTGCATATCTCCCTAGATGTCCTGTTTAGGGATGAATTCTGGAAGAGGCTGGAACCTTAAATTGGAGAGATCATATCGCCTGGAGTACAGAGAATTTGAGTCTGATTTTTGGACACAGGATTTATTGGGATTTTATATTCTTCCCCTGCCATTTTCAGCTTCTGATAGTTCACCAATATCAGAATATAGTGACTGTACCAAAACTTAGCAGTTTTAGTATTTAGGGTTTCTCCTAGCTCAGGGTCAAACTAGGGTTTGACTTTCCTGGAGTTTCACCCAACCAAATTTCTTGATCTAGGTCTCTAAAATTCGGTTTTGGTGAGGAGAACAATCCTATGCAGGTCTCACTCAAAAATTCCTCTTCTGTAGAAATCCCTAATTTCCACATCGAAATTGAAAATGCTTGAAATTGAATTCCACGTCGACAGAAAGATGCACCCTTCAATGGAGAGTCATCCTAGCATACTTTTGCTGAAAATATGTGGAGGAAGATCCACAAACTAGGAAGCCCTAGTTTCTGCAGCTGCACAATGTCTTCTTCTCAGGTTAGCTCTGATACCATGTTAGTTTTTCATCACATTTAAGCTAGCATTATGATCTTAGGATCTTTTCACTGAGAGAATAACAAGCACAGCAATAAAACATAAGCGCATCACAAGAGAGAAGAGACACAAAGAGTTTTCCTCGGGGAAACCATAAAGGAGAAAACCCCGCAACTTCCTCTAAGATAGAATCAACACCAAAATAGTAAGAGATCTCCCAAAACAGCAGTAGTCTTCTGTCTTCTGTCTAGTCCCAAAATTTCCTTCTTCAGTAATGCGCCACACTTGGGAGAGCAAGTGAAGTATTTCCACAATGTGATAAATAGAGAGACTCTCACTCTCTATTTATATTCATCTGTTCACTTGAATTTCCTTTTCACACGTAGGCTCAACCTAATAATTACTACTCGAGCCTACACCTTAATTAGTGTATAATAACTCAAGTGCCCCGAAACTGTGGGGACTTACCTAATGACTTGATATGACTTGATTACATTATTAATCCTCCCAATCGGAACATCGGGGCATGACCACATGATTCAAATACATAATAGAAACATCCCGGAATAAACATCGGTTTACAATACATAAGATACATAGAAGAATACATTCTGAAGTTACATATACATCAAAAACCATGGCCATGGAATCAAAGGTGACTTTGAAGAGCTCTGATGGCGAATTGTACGAAGTCAATGAGGCCGTTGCATTCGAATCACAGACAATCAAGAAATTGATCGAGGAGAATGGCGCGGCCAGTGCTATTCCACTCCCTAGAGTTTTTGGCGAGATACTTTCGAAGGTCATCAAATACTGCAAGTACCATGTCGACGCTCAGAAGCATGCAGACAAGAAGTTAGCTCTTACCGAGGATGAAATCAAGACCTGGGATCGTGAATTCGTTACAGTCGACAAGAACACTTTGTTTTCCCTTGTTGTGGTATTTTTCCTTAAACCCTCGTTTGATTCAGAATTTGACTGTTCTTACGTAATAATAATTCAGGGAATTTGAACGTTAGGTAATAATTCAGGGAATTTGACTGTTCAGGGAATTTTATCGTATTAGTTTCTCTCTTCATTTACGGTTGTGCACCTGTTTTTCTGGGTTTTTTTGGGTAAACATTTGTAGGGTTTCTTGTGTGCATTTTTATGGTTGTTTTTTTGGGTTTCTTGAGTGCATACTAACTTAGAGTCGCTGACTTTTTGGAATCGAAGTTTGAGGACTGTTTCTTATTAAAATTTTCTGGTTTTTGGGAACCCATTTTGATGTATGGGCTATAGACGCTTTGTTATTTAATCTTAAACTTGAGGGTTTGAGAAGCATGAGTAGAATGTTTTTTAATGGATGTATTTTATGAAGCATGAGTGGAATGCTTTTTATTCTTTGGATTTTTGTTCTTGTTGTCTTCAAGGTTTTTTGAAGAACTAATTTTCAGATACTAAATTCTTTGGATTCTTATTTTTATGCAATTAAGAGGTTTAATAAATTTATATGCATTTTTCTAAGTGTACTCATTTGCATTTTTGGAAACCAAAATCTTAGGTCCTCTAATTTTAGAATATCATGTTATCATGTTCTTTTGGTTAAGAAAAATTTCTCAAGGGTTTTCTCTTAAGAAGCTACAACATAAAGAAATCTAATTTTTTTCTTCCTCACTAGTTTGATGGGTTACTAATATCTACCTAATTTATCCTAGCCTCCATCCCTTTAAGGCCTTGTGCCTCTGGGGTATTGGAACCTTTGGGGGAAACCTTCTTGAATATATGAGTGACCCATTAACAATTTTCTATAATTTTTTTATTTTCTATTGTTCCCTAAATCTTTGAAATCTTATTTGGAGGATTGATTTTCTTGTATTTGAATGTTCTAGAATTATTTAAGTTAGAAAATAATTACTCCAATTCTATGATTGCAAGTGACCAAGTAATAGGATTGATGTTTTCTTGATGATTTTGTTTTCTATAATATTTTTTGGCCTTTGTTTATTAATGTTGTTCATATATGTTTTGTTATCCACGTTATAGATATTTGTGTATATTTTATGCATTATTTGTCTTATCAAGATTTTGGGTTTGTGTAGGCTGCAACTCATCTCAGCATAAAAAATCTTTGTGACTTGACATGTCACACTGTGGAACGTATGATAGAGATGAATACGTCGGAAGAAATACGTGAAATTCCGAACACTAAGAATGATTTTACTCCCGAAGCGACGGAGGCCATTATTCAAATCATAGGGATGTTAGTGAGGCCATTATCCAAATGATAGGGATGTTAATGTAGGGTTGTGGAAAAACAACAACTATATGTTTAAATGCCAACACCATGGTGTTTTTCTTTATTGTAGTTTCAAAATTGTTTAGAAAACTCTAGTCTAAATGTTACACTGTTTGGATTCATTAACTTATTATAATGCTCTCGTTGACTTTGAACATGAAGGACTATGGTTTCCTTTAGATGAATAATTTAGTTGAATAATTTCTAAATATCTTTGAGCAACTTTTGTAATGGTATTTGGAGTTTTGAAATTTTGGTAAACATTGCAAATACTTCTATTGAGTCTCTTATGTTTTATTTCTCTATGATTATTATTTTTGTTTCTTAGAAAATTTGTTTATATATGAGGCATGGTTCTTGGAATAAAAGGAACTATAATGTTTAAATTTTGTGGCATTGAGATAACCAAGGTGATAGTATTTTGTTTTTCAATGTAGAATGTTATTGATTTGTTGTCCAAAAAAACAATAGTTGTAGATTTTATGTCTCTCTTCTATGAAAATAGTTTTGATTCATGTGTAATATTTAACATAATAATTCAACAATGATTTTTTTTTGGCATGGTAGGATTTACTATGTTAATAAAAATGTTAGTGGTTGTTTTTTTTTACTTGGTCTTTTATTATTCTTTTATCCCATTGGTATCCTCCAGCAATACATATAACATTCAGAATAGTAGGCTTGATTTCTAGTATGTATTTAATTACTCCTTGATTCTAGTGGTAGCATTGCACTATACATAGAGCATTTAGGATATAGCATTCCTAAATAGTATGCATTAATTATGATGAAATCATGTATTATTCCTTAATTCTAGTGGTACCCTTCATCTATACATATAGCGATTCTAAATACTAGACTTGATTTTAATTGGGTCTTTCCTTGTTCCTTAATACGAGTGGTATGCTTCATCTATAGACATATACCTAAATAAGAGAGTTGTTTTTTTATTGTGCCTTTTATTATTCCTTGATGCACAATGTATTGCTAATGCTTATATAACAATCTTCTTTTTACACATTCATAGATTCCATATTAAAGCATAACACTATTATTTGGGTAGATTGATAGAGCCACTCTTTTAATTTTGAGGGATATGGTAGTGCTATTAATTCCGTGTTTATTAAAATTTGAATTGTAGCCTTAGTTTTTTCTTATTATCAAAATTTGAATCGAGTACTTGTAGGCTTAACTCTTTGTCTATCATTTTCTTGGTATGTGATAATTTCATTTGGTAAATACTTTATCGAAACTTCTTTTGAATATTTTTAGAGTATTTTTTTGTGGTTGTTGAGTGATTTATTCTTATCTATCGGTTTTTCTTTTCACTTTTAATTGTGGATGAATTCCACCTTTGATGAAATTTAATATCAAGGGAGAATAGGTTGAATGTCCATCTATGAAAGTTATGTGAGTTGTTAGAGGTCCTTTATTCCATGGAAATCATTTATGTTTGTTGTCTTGTATCCATTCTCCAATACCATTTGGGTTCAACCACTCCTTATCACCATGCATATTTAAACTATGTAGAGTTATTTTCCTTACTATTGACTACCATTATTAGATTGTTCATTCCCAATAAATTCGAAAGTGGAAGGAGAATTTAATATTTTAGGGAAAGTAGATGGTCATAAGTGAGCATAGATGTTGGGAAACATAGCGACCTTTAACCATGGAGTTTTTCTATTGATAGATGCTTGAGAATCCATGAATTAACATTAGAAGAGATCTCAAGCAATATACAACACTTTGAACTCCTAGTGCACACACTAGTAAACACTGTAAGGGTTGGATTTTCCAAGGAAACCATGGATTAGTGAAAGGAAATGCCTTACTTGTGTTTTGTGGGGAAGTTGCAAGGAGTATCATGTCTATAATGATTGTGAGTTCCTTATATAGATTTTTACGAGAATTTGGCTAAGAATTGAGAGAAGATTGGGTTATGGGATAAAGGAGAGAATTGTTGACTCTAAGAATTTCCATGTTTTCACTTCCTCCTACCATATTTTCATACCCTTTTACATTGAATTTTAATCCTCATCTTCTTTCATGGAACCTTATTCTACACCATTTTAATATTTATGTTGGATTAGGATCAATATTTTCCAATGCATTTATTTTACTATCTTAAGTGAATATATGATTAAATGTTAGAAAATTAGCATGCTTTTGCTTATGTTTGAAAGTTGTTTTAGTTTGGTGATAGCTACAAGAACTAGAATAGTTATTATATGACGTGAAATTCTTGTAGCTATGCAATTAATGCATAAAATTCAAATTTAAATAGTCAACCATGGGACATTTACTTTAGATTCAGGATGAGCATTCAAGTATCTTAGATGTATAAGAATCATTGATATCTTAGAAAGATTAGTTAGAGGAGATCTTGGAGATATATTATGAGTTTATTTTTAGTTACTATATTTTAGCAAGTTCTTGAGCCACACCATACTTTTCTCGATCTACATTTATTATTTGTTATTTTAGTTTCAAAGAAAAATTATGTATAATTAAGAGTTCCTTCTCCAGTTGAAGGATAGGACTTTTGGACAAATTGTCAAACTTAGGTTAGAGTGAATAGCATGGGGAGTAAGTAATAGTTATTAAGTCGTCTATTTAATATATTGCATTATCCCACATTCATGGGGAGTAATAGTTGTTTAGATTATACCTAGTATGTAAGTATGTGTTGAGGCTATTGAAAACATCGAAGAGTTATTTTGTATCGAGATTGCTCAAAGGAGGTTGTAGTAGGGATTTCACCCTAGCTACAGAGCAGGAACGACTCCCTTCTATCTATAGGACAGAAGGGTAGGGTTCCTATGAGAATGGAAGAACAGATTGAAATAGAAAATGAAAATAAAAACAAAATCCCTACACACAAGGTTAGGACTAAGCTCAACAACCCTGCATCAAACTTGTTAGAAAAACAAAGAGCTACATGCAAGAAATCAATGGATACCTGCAACTTAATGTTAAACCACAAACCTGCAAACAAATAATGTCAGAAAACAAAGCAAAAACATAAAATAGACAAGTATACCTTCTCTAGTTGGAATGGGCCACCATGCCCTAGCTTGGACAGGCACCTCTCAATGGATGGGGAGCTTTGGCTCAATAAGGGAATGGAGGAGAGGGAGGGTGAATGGCTTGAGAGGCAAATGGTCTCAAGGCACTCACATGGGAAGCATAACAGTAGGGAGAGAAGGAGTAATTTGAGAGTGACCCCCACCCCTCTATTTATACTTTTCTTGATATTTTTAGGGTTTTAAGCCCTTGGTTGGGGCTTTAACCCCGTTTTTGGGACTTTAGCCCCTTTCTCCCAATATTTAGCTCTTTTGGGGGTTTTAAGCTCCTTTGAGGGGTTTTAGCCCATTTTTGGAGGTTTTAGCCCCTATGAGAGCTATTTTGGCTCTTTTTAGGGGTTTTTAAGCCCCTTTTTATATATTTTTAGCCTTTTTTAGGGTGTTGGGGTCAAATGAGGGTTGTACGTAGATGTATTTGGGTGGTGTAGGTCATGTAGAGCTTACTGAGAGATCACCCCCTAATGTGTAAGAGCAGGAGATCATTGTATAGCCGACATACATCATAGGATTTTCTGGGGAGAGGTGGTGCTTCCTGGGTTGGGACATGGTGACTTTTGGTTTTTGTATTAGTTTGGTTCCCATAAATGGGTGAGATACAAATAATGTGTGACATGTATATGGATGAGTTGGGAATCCCCATGCTCGTAACAATGTCAAAAAGAATCATGTGATCAAAGCTCTAGAATACAAGAGCCGATCATATACAAATCGTGTTACATAATGGTTGCCTTGATTAGAGGCTCAGTACAACACTGATATGAAGAACTAATACATTGGACCCATGGCATTCTCATGGAATACTACATCTTCATAACTGATGACCTGCTGAATCTGGGACGGTACATAACTATGGGGACTTACTGACAAAGAGTCAAAGTCTCTGTGGTACACTATGCTGCATCAATCATGAATCTATATAGAAGCATTACCGAGGCTTCTGAACACTATCTCCAATGCAACCCAAAAATCACAAGGGACATGAACCTATCTGGGTCATGTAATAGAATCACTAAAGTGCTAGATTTAGGTGACAATCAGGGTCTTAGAACAAATAGTTTATGGACCAATACCCTGTACGAATATCAACAGTGAGATGATGTAGTTGAAGTCGGTCACATGAGACACAACCAACTCGAGAGGCACTAAGGACTCCTCTCAAGTGGTCCAAGGAACTCATCAATGAGGTTAATGAAACCAAGATACAGGGACCTCTAGGTCTATCTTCTAGAATAGATGTGTTATCGTCGACATAGGGAGACCTACCACTCGCCAAGGCAATGGTGTTTCCTTAATCAGAAGCATGAGGGAGATAATCAAAGGATGTGAGACAATTTGAGGACTCGCCCATTGAATGGGTGGGGGGGGGTTGAACAGGGGCACGAAATCATGGTGTACTCAAACTTCCTTTGCTCATAGTATGATGACAAGGTAGACCAGACAGAAAATGAAATTGACTCAAGGGAAATGGATCATAACTGTAATACCAAGAATGTAACTACAGATGGAAAATACTTGGGGGAGGTAGACATTTTTGATATTGATGGAAATCCAAGGAAGACACATCACAGATTACTCTGAACAAAGGCGACCCAAAGTGGGAATGTTGCCAAACTGTTTTATGTGGGATGGTGTCTAAAGACACCATTGTGGTATGATCTCATGGATTTTTAGATATCCCAAGAAATTAAATGCTCGATGGTGATTTCAATTTTAGAGATTCTGAAAGCATGAAGAAGACTCCAGTGGGGTCTCTTTTTCGTTGATAGTCTCCTATTCCCGAAAAGGGTTGAAAGTATACATAGGAGAGCTCTCCCATCCTTTGAGGTATGGGAGACCTCTTTACCATTGGTAGTCCAATCAGGCCATAAAAGGTTAAACCTATAGTGACTGGATGGTCATTCCGATACTTTTATGAGCATGAACGAAACCAAGTTTGCTCGATGATCTTTTCTTGATGAGAAGGCTAGAAAAGAGCTTAAAGATAACCCATGGTGATTTTTTTTCGTAAAGTTCGGCCCCTCTGCCAGAGAAAGCATAAAAGGATGTAGAGGGGAACAGTCTTGGATTGAATGTGCCAAGGTGGTACTTTTAATTTGATGGTCTACATAGTTCACAAAAGAAGATAAATGAGACAATGGAGATGCCTTTTCCAATAATTTAACGAGCGAGAAAGGAAGCACTTGCACTCGATAATATTCTCACTCTTTTAGGAGTCAGAAAAGAGATTAAAAGAAAATCCATTATGGTCAACCGATCGAGGGGGCACCTATGGTGCCCCCATGTTGGGACAATGGACAATGGTCAATAGGTCATCTGTGTAGTATGGATGGAGCAGGTGGCTCTTGGACATACATGGGATAGATCATGACAGTGGCACACAAACCGATGTGGCTCTCGAACATAGGTCAAGAGATTTGTGTGTGTGTGTTGTGGTGGACAGACTTGACTACATGTGATGTGAGTGCAAGTTTGAAGGCAGTTTATAAAAGAAATGGGTCGTCCTCTGGGGAATGGTCCAGGATCCCGCACAAGGTGTGGTGGACGGATTAGACAGATATATGCTAAAATAGGATGACGTGCCTTCCGGGTAGTGGCCCTAAACCCTGCGTATGTTGCGGTAGACGGGTATGATACATGATGCAATTGTTTGTATGCATTTTTCTTCTCGATTTGAGGTAAATATAGTCCAAATGTGACAAATTTGAAGTACTTTCAATATTAGTCTCTGCTACAACCCTATCACTTTCTACAATCGTAGACACATTACATTATATATGTCCTTAAGATATGAATTGTAAAGTTCGAATCCAAGAAAAACAATTTATAATCTAGCAGATGTTCAACAACCAGAAATTTTTAAAATTACATATTGCTCAACGAAAAAATGATCTAAATGCGGTAGATGGTCTAATGAGGATTGGATGTTAAAATGTCGTTCCACAATATCATCAGTCCTTCCTATAAGATTATAGATAAAGGTAGTACTTCCCTATTGTCGATTTTCCCCAAAAAATATTTCAATAGGTATCACATGAAATGGATCAAACAAAAAATCACCTTTAGCTCAACCAAGCTAAGTTTGAGATAACAAGAACTAATTATGAAATAAAAGTACGAGGACTCAACCTTCCACTTACATTTTGATTTAAAGCAGCTAGAATATCTTGTTAAATTTCTGACTCCATAGCTGCCTGAAGTGTATGAGGATCCTCAAGAATATGACAAACAATAGTTGACACACAACACTATTAAACCCTGAAAATAAGCAACTAGTAGGAAATATGATCAAAGAAACCAATCCACCTCTTTCAAGGAAACACAATGCTATGGCATGCCCCCTTTTTAGCCTTGCACATAGTTAAAGAAGAGCTTGTACAACAGTTGAGGTAAGATTCATTTGAACGAAGTTACAGACCATGTTAATAGTTGTTTCTTACTCTTCAATAGGTATGTACCCTTCAGGCACAACAAACATGTGCTTCCCACGATTTTGATGATTAGACTGCAAATTCTCAGTATTCTCAACATCACCATCTTTTTTCTTCGACTGTTTAAATATCATAATATTAGAATCGAATTTTTGCTTCAACTAGAGAAAATTTTCAACAACTAGTAGCATGGGGATCACATACTTAAAATCTGGAAGGCTGTCACTTTTTTATGGATCTAGGTAAAAACTAGACAACATATCAAGCAAAACACTAACAAGACCATTGTTAGCAGCAATTTCACAAGTTGTATTGTATTCATGTAAAATTAGTTCCAAAACATGAGATGACTGGGAAAACATGCTATTATCCTTTCCAAGATCCCAATTATAATATTTCAGTTGTTCTACCAGAAATAATATAACTTTGTCTCTTGCTTGACCATTGTTTTGAGTGCAAGATGTTAGAGGCAAGTCCTTTAAAGGAAAAGCTAGAGATTCCTCAGTTCTTATATTAGTGGAGGTCACTTCTTCTGAAGTAAGATGAGATGTGGCAAAAGGGCATAGTGGCATTTAGTGTCTTTTGATGGTTTAGTGTACTTCTCTTTGGTTCGGTGCAGTATAGGTTAAGACACATTATATACTAGTACTTTGACATAAAAACACCCTTTCACTATTACTTTTTTTATTCTAATAACTTGGCATTCCTTCTATAGGTATTAATTAAAACATAATGGCTCTCTACATGTACATGTTTACTATGGTTAGAAAGCACTACAAACGTGTTAAAGCCAGATTACAAACGTGTTAAAGCCAGATTGGAAATATCCAAAACAGACTAATGATTCATACAGATTATTTCATAAATATGTCATAAACTGGGATAATAAAGAAAACCATGGCACACTATATAGATCCATCACTCCATAATGAGGATGGCCCTTTTTTACTAGATACAAAGGAAAAATTTTCATTCAACCCACTAATGGACTATGATAAACTCCTAAATCGAATACAAGGACATACAAAATGCAATGCGAATTTATTCTTGAGTATAAATGGAAATTAGATTAAATGAATTTTTAAATGCCCTTTGAAGGTAAAGTCAGAGTCATCATTCCACATTGATAGAAAATGACATAAAACATATCAACCAAGACATAATCATGATTTAGGGAACATTCATAATCATAATATACTTGTGATGTGGTAAGCAAATGTGCATTGCTAACTATTTCTTTGTCATAAGCAGCGTTGAGGTACATTATTGAATGTTTTTATGTAATATTTCTATCCAATCGAACCCCAAAAAATTTCCCAAACTACCAGACAAGATGACTGTTAAAATGTACTAGAATCGATTTTCATTAACTACTTGCTGTAGAATGACACTAACTAGTTTGGAAGCTGCTGATAGGTTCAATGCACTTGAAGATCTTGCCCCACACTTGACCAATTTGGACTGAATGTCAACATGATTTTTTGAGTGTTGTAGGCACTGTGACTTTTATTTTTGGGTTTGTTTGAAACTTGAGAACATGTTTATACCCTCTCAAGAGGACCATTATAAAAAGAGAACATGCTAGACATATCCATAAATATGAATGTAATTCAAATCTAATACACAATGAATGTTCACACCATATTTCAAGAAGAAGGTTATTGTTGTATATTTAAGCCATTAGCATACCACATAATGTTGCTTGATCTTGGAAAATTGATAGCATGAAAACTATAGAGAAGAAGTACCTCTTTTCCAAGCAAAGAAGGATTTGTACAAGGCTGGAAATGACTGATATATGCAAGATAGTCACTCAGAAATGTCCCACCATCATTCAATAGTTGGCAGCCTATAGCATACAAGGATTACTCTTCTCTTAGGACATCTTCACCAATAGAAACGGGAGTCTATTCCCCTTTTCAATCAGCAGAGGGAGTGCACAAAAAAATGGTATTTTGATTCGTTTTTGCAGCTGCATCCTCCTTCCTAAGTGATCATCTTTCATAAAGATTCCCTCAATTAAAAAGAGTGCCACGGTGTTTCTTTCTTCCCCTTTACAGTATGTTTTACAAACTTGAGATTTCATTCCTTCCATTATTCCTCTGCAAAATTCTCTTCATTACCAATTTAATTACTTCCAAATTGACCCTGACATTTATGACATTTATGATTTTCTCATGGTAAAACATAACCTGAAAACTGATAAACAAAACAATAATTTAGCGATGTACTAACCTTGCAAGAAACAAACCAATGTAAAAGAAAAGCACGAGAAGCTCACTTGAAATCATATCCATGAAGTTGCTCCACAGCCTCAGCTGCCATCTTGTACAACATATAACCAATAATAAAATGGATATGATAGCTTTGCAATACAAATAAACATTAATGTTCATCAACAATGGCATCTTCAAAAAAATGCACCTAACATAACATTCACAATTACATTTTATTGATGAAAAGGATAACAAATCCACAAATACAATTCACAAGAGAAAGTTAAAAGCTTGAAACATGCACCAGCATGGGGTCCCCACAAAAGTAATCCTGGATCTTTGTCTATCACTAGTATCATACATGCATGTAGAGACACAAAAATCTCCTATCTTAATTGTAGTGCTTTCATCAACTAAAATATTTCCAGCTTGTAGGAGTATGAATACACATGTCAAAACTTCAATAATATGAAAAAGGATGTTATTTAAAAAGCACAAAAAAAACATATAAGAAGTGAGAACATAGAATATTCATAAATTATATCCTATAATAACGCTGATGCAAGCACGAGTGCATACGACTTATAAATTATAATACATTAATGAAGATGTTATTTTCTATACTGTGCCTAATTGGTGATAGTTATTTTACTAATTAAATGAATAAAATGTTATCTTCTATACTCTCGCCATTTGTACATATTACACTAATAATTCCAACAGTGGAAAAATATAACAATTAATATTAACAATGTTGTATATAAGTTATGATCACTTTAACTTGCTTATTTATAGAAAATATAGAAAATAACATCTCAAATTAATGAAGTGCTATTTTTATTAATAATGATACCCATTATCTTATTTATTCATATTTTGGTTAATATTCCAATTTTTTTTGGTACTAAATTGTGCTACAGTAATGGGGTTTCTAGGTTCTATACCTTTACGGCAAAGGCTTCCAAGCTCATATGTGAAAAAAATATCAGAAGTTATCAAGTTTAAGAATTTCAATCAGTAATCTTACTTAATAATGTTGTCTGCTTTTTCTAATCTAGATACCGTTTTATCTTTCATTGTCTGTAATATATATTGACTTTTCCAGTTATCAAGTTTAAGAATTTCGATCAGTAATCTTACTTAATAATGTTGTCTGTTTTTTCTAATCTAGATACCGTTTTATCTTTCATTGTCTGTAATATATTTTGACTTTTCCAGCTTGATATAGTTTTCTATTTGAGATCCACTTTTATACATGGTTCTTCTGACGTTTTGCATTTTCTATGGCTATGTATTGCGAAACATTTGCTTGCTTTTAGGGTCATCTAATTCCATATATTTCAGATAACAGAGAGTGCCATGTTCATGAGGGTGAAATTGGTGATGGTGTTTACTTCATATGGAAAGGAGAGGCATATATATATTTATATATAAATATATATATAAATATATACTATGTTACCAGAAACGTGACGATAGTTCACGTTTCTCACATAAAACGCTATAGAAACGAGGACGAGACGGAAACCGCCGTTTTCTACAGCCATTTTCGTTTCTGCAACCAAAAAACTGTTTCTTTAGAAACGCAATGTTTTTGCGAGCGGTTTATACTGAAACGGATTTCTGTTTCTTTGAAAACTGGTTCCTTTTCGGGTTTAATTTTTAATTGCATCACAGACCCATTGTTGTTGTAAAAAATGTGTAGTCTAGCCGTCGATGGTGCCTGTCCCTGGATCCTTGCTAGGTTGGGCAGTTGCAAACCTGACCTCTCATGCTGCCATCAGGCCCTCGCTAGCTATTGTTGGGCTGGAAGCTGAAAGCGGGAAGTGGGATAGATTCTTACCGAACCACAGTGAAGTAGTATTAGATAGGATAGTAGGTATTGCAACATCAGAAGTCCAAGGCAATTCCAACATATATTGAAATGCTTGTGAATTGTTTTTTCCAAGTATATGATGCATTGCTTTTAAGTTCGTTTTATGTTTCCTTTAATGCTTTCGTTATTGAATATTATGAAGCTAGCAAACTTTCCAGAAATTTATATATTATGGAGTCTGAACCTGGAGTTTGTTAGTCTTTGGCTACATCTAAGCTAAACTTTGCTCCAATGAAACTAAAATTAATGGGTCCAGTCATTCTTAAAATCTAAAATCTGTAAATTGTCACAATATTCAATTTATATATTTTAATTAATTAATTTTTTGTTTTTCTCTCTCCTCGTTTCTTATATTTGCGAAACCTGGAAACTTCGTTTCTCGTACCGTTCTCGTTTCTCGTTTCGTTTCTCGTTTCTCGTTTCTGGTAACATAGAATATATATATGCCTCTCCTTTCCATATGAAGTAAACACCATCACCAATTTCACCCTCATGAACATGGTACTCTCATAGAGGACACCCTCTAATTTCTTTTCTAGTATAAATACAAAGATTAAAATTCTAGTAACTTGTATAGATAAAAGACACCCTCTCCCACTTCATGCAACGCTTAAATATTCTGTGCAACATATGAATATACAGCAAGGAAGGAAGGAATTCCTTGGCTAACTTCGCCATCACCAGTTAACGTAAGGGTTGAGTTCTTACTGATTGACAACCACAGTAACATTGACTCTGCTTCCACTAAGTGATCTTTTATCAGTTAGTCATCGAGTTTCTCTAATAAAAAGATAGTTTCCTAATTTCATTTCAAACCGGTACTCCCATGGACGATGATCTATCCATGAAGAAGTTAAAATAAATAGTTAAAAAACATTGAACAAACTGGCCTTCCCACAGAGGCCATCATCCTTTAGGGTATAACCAGATATAAATTAACAATAGGTTTTTGGACAGGATCGATACTGTCATAGAGCACACCATCTAATTTCTTTGAATTCCAGTGACTTGTATAGATAAAATACACCCTCTCCCACTTCATGTAGCGCTTAAATATTATGTGCAACATATGAATATACAGGAAGGAAGGAAAGAATTACTCTGATAATTTAAAACAAGGGATATTGTTAGTGGGTTGTACTAAGTACCACACGAGAGACTGAGTTTGACAAATCACAAATCACAAAATATAGGGGAGCAAGACATTTATTACATTGGAACCCAAAGCAATTTTTTCTTGGTTTCTTTAATTTTGGGTTTCTTTATAGCTCAAGTCACATAGCAATAGCCTATACTTGTGACTCAAGATTCAGAACTATACAGTGTAAAGGTGATGCAAAATTTAAAACAATCGACAGGCCACAAATGGATAAGGAGATAAATCAACCATGTCTTTGACATCCTCTTCAATTGACAATGGCTCTTCAACAAGAGCTTATTCATCATCTTAATGGATTTCATTTTCACAATCTCCTCCAACAGGTTCCATTATGAGATAAGGAATCGGGACTGAATATATAACTCGAGAATGGACCAATAAGGAGAAAGAGTGTGTTATTTTTCCTAATTGAATTAATACATATATGCATCTGAAATATCTTCATAGTAATAACTTAGTTGTTGTAGTACTAGCTATCATCACTACTAGCTATCATCACTGATAAGGGGTTTCTATCTCCATGACCAGAAAGATTTATTATTAGGTCTGATCTGTGGTTATTTCCCAAGCAGTTTAACATGGGCATTTGGCCTCATTCCTGATTCCCGACATTATTAGAACCTACAGGAATAAATATTGTGAATACATATTATGAATGGGAATGAATTGGAGCTTTTACCTATAGGAAATTGAACTTGTCAAATAAGATTTGGGGTGCTGGATGAAGCTGACGATGTTAAGTGGCTTCCTTTGATCGGATCAATTCCTATTACCTCAAACTATGTGCATTTTCTCATTCTCTTACAAATTTACATCCATATATTTATTTATTTATTGTGCTTAATTACCTTTGGGGAGAAATGAAGTTAGGGAAGTGCATTTTCTTGGGACAGATTGCTGATGAAATGAATTCATTTGTGTACATATATTCGTGTGAATAAGTGTTGTTGATGCACATGAAAAAGGAAAATAGTGTATTGTTAATTGAACAACAACATAATTGACTTGAATGAATTCATTTGTGTACATATATTCATGCACAGAAGTGTTGTGGATGCATATGGAAAAATAAAAGAGTGTATTGTCAATTGAACACAACAGAATTTCCTTTAATCTTTTATCTAGCTTTGGAACCACAAGAAAATAACCAAGACTATTATACCTAGCTGAGAAAAGATCTGTTAATGATTATTTGTGTTGGGCTTGAATTGTTGGTAGCAACAGATTTGTCTACTTTCAA
Source organism: Pseudotsuga menziesii (assembly GCA_001517045.1). Classification (NCBI taxonomy): domain Eukaryota; kingdom Viridiplantae; phylum Streptophyta; class Pinopsida; order Pinales; family Pinaceae; genus Pseudotsuga; species Pseudotsuga menziesii. The sequence goes on from LPNX010784855.1 coordinate 17,832, forward strand.
AGGAACTCGTACCTCATTCCCTCATTCTCGGCTATCCCAAGATGCTTTCAAAGGAACTCGTACCTTCAGTATAAGGCTTAAGCTCTTAAGAACAAAAGTTCCATTAAGGTAGATTATGACCAATGTTCCGATCATAGTCGAGTCAATACTATTAGGTCTGGTCTAGTACGGTGCTAAGAGAAGGTACTGGTCCTTAGGGCAGGTCAGTGAGGCAGATAATAAGGCAGTTAGGACAGGATCTAGGCACAAAAAAATTGTTAAATCTATATTGATGAGAATAATGAATAAACCCTTACCCAGGAAAACATGTGACCAAAAAATGCAGAAACCCTGATTTAAACATGGAGATTCAATATCTATACATAAAAAATAACCATAGAAGAAAGAGAGGGCTTGTGTAGATCGCTCAAACACTTGTCGAAAAAGTAATGAGTTGAGAAAATATCAAGATCCCTCACAGAAAGCTTGACAAATCTATATTGATGAGAATAATGAATAAACTCCTACCTATGAAAACACAAGCCACAAATTGAATCAAAATTTTGACGATAAAAATAATGGATGAATATTAAAAATCACCTGACATTGGCAGTATATGAGAGGAAAATATCCCTTTGCAGGTTAAAAACTACAGAACCTTGATGATCCCCGCGGAAAGAGTGATATAAGGGGTGGAAATGATCAAAGAGAAAGAAAATAATTTTTTTTAGAAGAAATTTGCAGCATTTAGAACGTATAGTATTAAACCACCCATGTTTTACAATCATCACTGGCCAATGCACAATAGAATAGTCAAAAATTACCAAAAGAAATTATAGCACCTATCAGCTTCAGTCCGAAATCCATCCCTCAAAATTTGGCTTCACGGTAGGAAGCGCTACAAATCAAACAGAACTGTATCAATGAGATTTAGAAGTATCTCCTCTATCTTCAATTTCATGATTTATTTCGATTTGCTTTCCTTCCTTCCTTTCCAATTTCCCTGTAGATTGTGATTTTAATATTCTTGACAGGTACAACAGGGAGGTAGGCCGCTACTTAGTGCTCCGCCTCAGACAAATACTGAACCCCATAATTATACTTCGCAACATAATAAGCATAGGACAGAATATGCGGCTCTACAAGATGGGGAACAAAAGGAAACCGACAAATATTGAACCAAGGCAACAGGCACCATTTCTTTGCAATAGGTTCATACTTGTTATACAAGTTCTTGGCAAAGGCTTCAGATTTGGAATGCAAAGTCTTTTCCATTTCCTTGGTCTTTTCCACTACTCCAACTTGTCTAACATCGGTTATGACGGAACTGGTAACTTTTGGTGCACTTTTTGTTGCACGATAAATTTCACAAGTCTATGATTTTAGAGTTTGGGGCACACAACTGTCAAGCTTATCGATCACTTTACCCACCTTTTTATCTGGGAATTGCAGAATCTCAAAATACTTTCCCTCAACCTTTTAGTAGATGGGCATGAAAAAAATCTTAACAACTCCCTCCATGGCATAAACCACTTTTTTTAAAGGGCCCGATTTCTCTCTGGCATACCCATAGACTGTAGAAAGGCCCCGATTTCTCTCTAGAATACAAGTAAACTCTAGAAAGACGAGCCGTGGCCTTCTGAGCAGAATTGTTAAAAAATCCAAGGTATCTGAGCCTTTCTTCCCCTTCATTCTTGCGATTGGACTGAAAGAAAGAAAAGAATGCACGAACAAATACTGAAAGTTGTCCATTTGTAACGTAGGAGCTATATATAAATGCGATCCAAACTTATTTTCACGTCAGCCTTGACCTATGTTACCAGAAATGTGACGATAGTTCACGTTTCTCACATAAAACGCTATAGAAACGAGGACGAGACGGAAACCACCGTTTTCTACAGCCATTTTCGTTTCTGCAACCAAAAAACTGTTTCTTTAGAAACACAACGTTTTTGCGAGCGGTTTATACTGAAACGGATTTCTGTTTCTTTGAAAACTGGTTCCTTTTCGGGTTTAATTTTTAATTGCATCACAGACCCATTGTTGTTGTAAAAAATGTGTAGTCTAGCCGTCGATGGTGCCTGTCCCTGGATCCTTGCTAGGTTGGGCAGTTGCAAACCTGACCTCTCATGCTGCCATCACGCCCTCGCTAGCTATTGTTGGGCTGGAAGCTGAAAGCAGGAAGTGGGATAGATTCTTACCGAACCACAGTGAAGTAGTATTAGATAGGATAGTAGGTATTGCAACATCAGAAGTCCAAGGCAATTCCAACATATATTGAAATGCTTGTGAATTGTTTTTTCAAGTATATGATGCATTGCTTTTAAGTTCGTTTTATGTTTCCTTTAATGCTT
>LPNX010784861.1:9174-184881 GCA_001517045.1 Pseudotsuga menziesii
AACATAAATAAGTAAACTCTGGTAAATGGAGCATTACATACACCCCTTCTTCAAAAGAACTTCGTTCTTAAGTTAGTGTAAATATTTTAATTGGCATATGTTATACGTCTATACGCATTTCATATATAACCATTAAATTTCAATTCCAATTTCAAGTCTATGTTATATCTTGCTTCCTTCTGAATATCTTAAAATTCTAGACTTATATAAATATTCGTATTGATACTTGTTATATAAAGCGCTTATAATAAGAATTGTATCATATAGGAAAACACTTTTTTCATTCATATCAATTTCAACCTTTCTTTTTTTTAATAGCATTTAGTATATATTCTCAATTAATTTATACTTTCTTAAAGTTTTTGATAATTTCTACATTTTAATCCAAGGGCTGGTCCAAGCTAATGCTGGTCACTTATGATGTGTTCGTTGCAATGGACTTCTGGAAAAACAAAAATCTGAACGTCAAAAATCAATATTGGAGATACCTACACAACCTTTTGGAATATGGTGCAAGAATATGAAACGTGGACAATCGGATTACCTTTATTTATGGAAACTAAGTATAAATCCCCAAAAATGAGGTTCTTCTAAGGTTGGTATGTTATTTTTATCCCAAAAAATAATGAATATGTTTTCGTTGGTCCACTCATTTGGTATGAAAATGGTGGAATTTTGTGAAAAAAATTATATAGAATTGTAGATAACAAGTGTGTCTAGTGCAACATTATTTTTCCATATTTATTTGTGTTATTGATATATTTATTTAATTAAGGAAGTCAGTGACTCCCTAAAATGACAAGGTCGAGCATTGGTCCACGACATCTTGGTCTTAACATAGTCAATGAATGATATATTTTTTTTAGGATGTAGGTCTTTGTGTCTTTTTGTGTGGGTTCTTTTTCGTTTTCTAAATAGGAGAGCCAATCAAAAGTTATGGCTAAAGAAATAGACTACCTTTCATGTTACATTGACGTTATTCTATTTAAAAGTAAATAAAAAATAGAAAAAAATAACATATTGAAATAAAAATTACATATTCAGAATCTACAGACAGAGTTACACAAGTGTGTGAATTTTCATTAGTAGTGGACAAGCCTGGCATATGCAAAATAATGCACGGAATAGGAGAAGTGGTACAACACATGTTTTATGTCATAAGACAGTACAGACCACTTGGTTTGGAAACCCGAACCTAGAACCAAGGCAGCCAAGTCATCCACCACCTAGGTTGGAAAAAAGGTGCCTACCAAAATTCTAAATTTAAATCACATGTGCACGCATCTGTTAAGTTAAAACATTGTTTTGATTTTATTTTCAAGCACTTGCAATGGAATTATGATGATGAAAAATGATAATGATGAGGAGGAGAAGGATGGAAATGATGATGATGAGGATGATGTCTATGATGATGAGGATAATGATGATGATGATGGCGATGAGGATGATGATGAACAATGATGGTAATGATGATCATGATGATCACGATGACTATGACTATGATGACAATGACGATGACGACGACGACGATGATGATGATGACGATGACAATGACGACGATGATGATGATGACGATGATGACGATGACGATGAGAATGATGATGATGATGATGATGATGATGATGATTATGATGATAACGATGATGATCATGAATAGTATGAATATGAGGACGATGATTATGATGATGATTATCATGATAACGATGATGATCATGAATAGTATGAATATGACGACGATTATTATGATGATGATTATGATGATGATGATGATGATGATGACTATGATGGTGATGATAATGATGATGATGATGAGGATGATGACTATGATGATGACAATGAGGATGAGGATGAGAATGATGATGATGAGGAAGGGGAGGAGGATGATGAATATGATGATGAGGATGAGGATGAGGTGTGGCAATTTAACCCAATATATAGATCAATTACACTAAAAAATTGCTAATCAAACATGCAAAATTCACACAAAAAGAGACTGAAATTGGAGCATAACTTAATCATGTATTGAATAAGTGTAGATTATCGAACCATAGGAAGTAATAGGATTCTAAAATATATAATTACATTATATATTCAAAATCAATAGGTTTCTATTCGAATTGGTCAAAAAGCAGGCTTACTGAAACAAGCCAAATCCCCCATAGGTGCAAAAAGGACTTTCCAGATCCATGAAGATCCCAATGAATTAGATAAATAAAGTGGGAAATATAATGTGTGGTGGAAAGGTAAGTCATTCATTCTTTTGTATGGAGAAAAGGAAGGAGGATGATGTGGTAAAAAAACAAGGCAAGTTCTCCTAGACTAGCTTTTTCTTTATGCCTTAAATCAGATGTAAAGCAAGGCGTCTTTCAGAAAAAGGAGATATGCACTTTAAGGAATCAAGAATAAATAATACATGCTAAATATGATAACTTTTATTTATGGAAAATAAGTATAAATCCCAAAAATGAGGTTCTTCTAAGGTTGGTATGTTATTTTTATCCCAAACAATAATGAATATGTTTTCGTTGGTCCACTCGTTTGGTATGAAAATGGTGGAATTTTGTGAAACAATTATATAGAATTGTAGATAACAAGTGTGTCTAGTGCAACATTATTTTTCCATATTTATTTATGTTATTGATATATTTATTTAATTAAGGAAGTCAGTGACTCCCTAAAATGACAAGGTCGGGCATTGGTCCACGGCATCTTGGTCTTAACATAGTCAATGAATGATATATATTTTTTAGGATGTAGGTCTTTGTATCTTTTTGTGTGGGTTCTTTTTCGTTTTCTAGATAGGAGAGCCAATCAAAAGTTATAGCTAAAGAAAATAGACTACCTTTCATGTTACATTGACATTAGTCCATTCAAAATTAAATAAAAAATAAAAAAAATAATATATTGAAATAAAAATTACATATTCAGAATCTACAGATAGAGTTACACAAGTGTGTGAATTTTCGTTAGTAGTGGACAAGCCTGGCATATGCAAAATAATGCACGAAATAGGAGAAGCGGTACAACACATGTTTTATGTCATAAGATAGTACAGACCACTTGGTTTGGCAACCCGAACCTAGAACCAAGGCAGCCAAGTCATCCACCACCTAGGTTGGAAAAAAGGTGCCTGCCAAAATTCTAAATTTAAATCACGTGTGCACGCATCTGTTAAGTTAAAACATTGTTTTGATTTTATTTTCAAGCACTTGCAATGGAATGATGATGGTGAACAACGATAATGATGAGGATGATGTCTATGATGATGAGGATAATGATGTTGATGATGGCGATGAGGATGATGATGAACAATGATGGTAATGATGATCATGATGATCATGATTATCACGATGACTATGACTATGATGACAATGATTATGATGATGATGATTATGATTACGATGATGAGGATGATGTTGTTGATGATGATGATAATGATGACCATGACGATGATGATGAACAATGATGATGATGACCATGACGATGATGATGACAATGACGACAATGATGATGATGACGATGATGATGATGACGATGACAATGATGATGATGATAATGATGACGATGATGACGATGACGATGACAATGATGATGATGATTATGATGATAACGATGATGATCATGAATAGTATGAATATGATGACGATGATTATGATGATAATGATGATGATCATGAATAGTATGAATATGATGACGATGATTATGATGATGATTATGATGATGAGGATGATGATGACTATGATCGTGATGATAATGATGATGATGATGATGATGATGACAATAATGATGATGAGGATGATGACTATGATGATGATAATGAGGATGAGGATGAGAATGAGGATGATGAGGAAGGGGAGGAGGATGATGAATATGATGATGATGGTGAGGATGAGGTGTGGAAATTGAACCCAATATATAGATCACTTACACTAAAAAAATTGCTAATCAAACATGCAAAATTCGCACAAAAAGAGACTGAAATTGGAGCATAACTTAATAATGTATTGAATAAGTGTAGATTATACAACCATAGGAAGTAATAGGCTTCTAAAATATATAATTACATGATATATTCAAAATCAATAGGTTTCTATTCGAATTGGTCAAAAAGCAGGCTTACTGAAACAAGCCAAATCCCCCATAGGTGCAAAAAGGACTTTCCAGATCCATGAAGATCCCAATGAATTAGCTAAAGAAAGTGGGAAATATAATGTGCGGTGGAAAGGTAAGTCATTCATTCTTTTGTATGGAGAAAAGGAAGGAGGATGATGTGGTAAAAAAGCAATGCAAGTTCCCCTACACTAGATTTTTCTTTATGCCTTTAATCAGATGTAAAGCAAGGCGTCTTTCAGAAAAAGGAGATATGCATTTTAAGGAATCAAGAATAAACAATACATGCTAAATATGATAATTTTTATTTATGGAAACTAAGTATAAATCCAAAAACATGAGGTTCTTCTAAGGTTGGTATGTTATTTTTATCCCAAAAAATAATGAATATGTTTTCGTTGGTCCACTCGTTCGGTACGAAAATGGTGGAAGTTTGTGAAAAATATTATATAGAATTGTAGATAACAAGTGTGTCTAGTGCAACATTATTTTTCCATATTTATTTATGTTATTGATATATTTATTTAATTAAAGAAGTCAGTGACTCCCTAAAATGACAAGGTCGAGCATTGGTCCATGACATCTTGGTCTTAACATAGTCAATGAATGATATTTTTTTTTAGGATGTAGGTCTTTGTGTCTTTTTGTGTGGGTTCTTTTTCATTTTCTAAATAGGAGAGCCAATCAAAAGTTATGGCTAAAGAAAATAGACTACCTTTCATGTTACATTGACGTTAGTCCATTCAAAATTAAATAAAAAATAGAAAAAAAAATATATTGAAATAAAAATTACATATTCAGAATCTACAGACAGAGTTACACAAGTGTGTGAATTTTCATTAGTAGTCGACAAGCGTGGCATATGCAAAATAATGCAAGAAATAGGAGAAGTTGTACAACACATGTTTTATGTCATAAGACAGTCCAGACCACTTGGTTTGGCAACCCAAACCTAGAACCAAGGCAACCAAGTCATCCACCACCTAGGTTGGAAAAAAGGTGCTTGCCAAAATTCTAAATTTAAATCACGCATGCACGCATCTGTTAAGTTAAAACATTGTTTTGATTTTATTTTTAAGCACTTGCAATGGAATGATGATGATGAACAATGATAATGATGAGGAGGAGAAGGATGGAAATGATGATGATGAGGATAATGATGATGATGATGGCGATGAGGATGATGATGAACAACGATGGTAATGATGATCATGATGATCATGATGATCACGATGATTATGACTATGATGACAATGATTATGATGATGATGATTATGGTTACGATGATGAGGACGATGTTGTTGATGATGACGATAATGATGACCATGACGATGATGATGAACAATGATGATGATGACCATGACGATGATGATGATGATGACAATGATGATGAAGATGATGATGATGATGACGATGACGATGACAATGACGACGACGATGATGATGACAACGATGACGATGATTATGAAAATGATGATGATGATGATGATGATGATGATGATGATTATTATGATGATAACGATGATGATCATGAATAATATGAATATGATGATGATGATTATGATGATCATTATGATGATAACGATGATGATCATGAATAGTATGAATATGATGACGATGATTATTATGATTATTATGATGATGAGGATTATTATGACTATGATGGTGATTATAATGATGATGATGATGATGACAATAATGATGATGAGGATGATGACTATGATGATGATAATGAGGATGAGGATGAGAATGATGATGATGAGGAAGGGGAGGAGGATGATGAATATGATGATGAGGATGAGTATGAGGTGTGGAAATTGAACCCAAGATATAGATCAATTACACTAAAAAAATTGCTAATCAAACATGCAAAATTTACACAAAAAGAGACTGAAATTGGAGCATAACTTAATCATGTATTGAATAAGTGTAGATTATACAACCATAGGATGTAATAGGCTTATAAAATATATAATTACATTATATATTCAAAATCAATAGGTTTCTATTCGAATTGGTCAAAAAGCAGGCTTACTGAAACAAGCCAAATCCCCCATAGGTGCAAAAAGGACTTTCCAGATCCATGAAGATCCCAACAAATTAGATAAAGAAAGTGGGAAATATAATGTGTGGTGGAAAGGTAATTCATTCATTCTTTTTTATGGAGAAAAGGAAGGAGGATGATGTGGTAAAAAAAGAAGGCAAGTTCCCCTAGACTAGCTTTTTCTTTATGCCTTAAATCAGATGTAAAGCAAGGCGTCTTTCAGAAAAATGAGATATGCACTTTAAGGAATAAAGAATAAATAATACACGCTAAATATGGTTCCAAGATGATTCCAAAGTGCTTCATGACCCAGTTTAGAAAGTATTGACTTCTAGGAACATGTAGAAGTCACCTAGCATAGAGAGGGAATCTAGGATTCTAGGAATAAGATAGAAATGATTTAATTAATGTCAAATATGGGTAACTATGGGTTGATTATTCTAAAACCCCCCCTTAAGTCTGAATTTATGAGTAAATATCAGAAAATTATAGGGCCTAGAAACAAGGCTTAGTCACCCTTTTACATACTGAATGTCCATACAACCAAGGAAAGAGGCAAAAAACTAGTGGGGAAATCCTCCCTTAAAGATGGAAAGATTTTTTTTTTTGGAAATATTATCATCAATCATTCTTCACCACATGATCAGCAATTCCTAGTAGTTATTTTAGATTACTGAAGGTATTCTCACATAATACTTTGGTGAATATGTATGCTACTTGTTTTTAAGATGCACAGTAGAGTAGAGAAATGGTACCATCATGCACAAGATTTCTGATATACTGCATATGGATCTCAATGTACTTGATTATTTGTCCTTGAATTGGATAAATAGAGATTCAAATGGTGCTTTGATTGTCACAATAGACGATTGTTGAAAACTCTAATTCGAGACCACATTCTCCAAGTATCCCCTACAACCATAAACATTGAGTAGCTGCATTTACAACTCCTCTATACTCTGGCTCTATAGATGAGAATGATACGGAACTCTGCTTCTTACTTGAATAGTTGATTTGTCCTTCTATAATAATGAACAATATCCTGAGGTATACTTTTGATCTATGTTGTCACCTGCCCAATCATTGTAAGTAAATCCAAGTAGCTCTAAGTCATATTTTTCTTTATAGAAAATCCCATGAGTCCTTGTTCCTTGAACAAAGTTTATGATCCTCTTGGCTACTCTCCAATGGATCGCATGAGTCTGATCCATGTATCTTGAAGCCACACTAAATACATAAAATAAGTAAGGTTGAGTATGTGTAAGATAAAGCAAACACCCAATCAACTACCTATACAGTGTATTATTTGCATAGGATAAGAACCTACTTCTTCAAGATTAAGTCCTGAAAGGAATGGATTCTTTGTTGGCTTGCAATATTTCATGTTGAAGTTGATGAGAAAATATGAAGCATACTTTGACTGCTGAAACTTGATTCCATGTTGGTATTGAGCAATTTTGAGACCCAAGAATTGGTTCAACAATCCCAAATCTATCATACAAAAGGCATGGTTCATTACATCCTTCAAGGAGGAAATCTCTTTATTTGAACTTCCTGTAATCAGAAGGTCATTCATATAGAGAACAATAATCATTAAAGAACCATGAATTAGCTTCAAATAGACATCAAGATCATAGTTGCATTGAACACCGTTTTGCTATGGTGTGTAAGGGATAGAATGCTGCATCTAGATACTTGCATCCTTACAATAATAGATGAAATCAGACTTGACATACTCACCACCATTTTTATATCTTAGGATATTCAGTTTCCTCCCAGATTGGTTTTCAACCAAGGATCTAAAGACTTTGAATAGGTCAAAAACTTTAGACTTATGCTTTAGGAGGTGAACCCAACAATACCTAGAAAAGTCATCTATGAAGGTGAGTGCATATTTGGCTTGAATCATGGACATTTGAGGTAATGAACCAGCAATTTCACTATGGATCAACTCAAGAGGTGTAGAGGTTCTCTCATACTTGTGCTCTGGGTGTTTCCTAGGATACAACCTTGACAGACTCCCTTAGAAAACTTGATCTTTGGTAACCCTATGACCATGTATTTTTCAATCAAATCAGAAAGATACTTGTAGTTAAGATGGCCAAATATTTCATTCCAAATCTTGCTTTCTTCATTAGCATGAGTAAGAAGAGCATAGGGGTTTGAGTAGGGTAGAAAATGGGAAAACTTGTATACCTTCGAAGTGTGATCAACAACACCTTTTTCTATGACTTTACCATTCGAAATCTCAGTGATTTCAACTTCATTACTGGAGAATATGAATTTCTTCGGAGACCTAGTGTGATTCATCTGATACACTGACAAGATATTAGAGGTGAGACCTATAACATACAACACATTATTAAACTTACCATCATGAAGATCAATCATACCCTTTCCCATACTGTCAGTTAGATATTTATCTCCCAAAACTATTGGATGACCTTTCGACATGTCCAGAGAAGAGAAGATATATTTTGTTGAAACCATATGTCTGGAAGTTCCAGAATCAATGATGAAACTAGGTGAGCTTGAGGTTTCAGTAACCAAGGCATGTACTCTCTCCTTGTATTCTGAATTTTATCCTCCTTTCCTCTTCTCTGAGAAATCAAGAACAGATATTTTGTAATTCTGCAGGTGTTGGTTAACCATGTCTATCTTATTTTTCATATAAGAGCTCTCAGGTTGATATCCCTTACAACAGTATGCACACTTGCTCATTTTTTCTTTGTTCTTCTTCTTCTAGGGGTTCTTCTTGGAGCCTGAGGACTCCTCTTGAGACTTTGCCTTGTCTCTCTTTTGCTCAAGTGTATTTTTATCTTTTTTCTCGCTTTTTAAATCCACCTTCAAATCTCCAGCAACCAAATCTTGCTCTTTGGAAGGTTTGATGGTGCCCATGATCACCAATTTATCTTTCTCTTGAGTGAGGGATTCCATGAACTCAACAAGATTATGCATCTTTCAGGTTCGAGTTGTCAATTTAGTTGCATAGAAGGTTGAAACAAGCACTAAATAGTTAGGACCAAGCTTTGAGAGAATTTTCAAAACTAGTTTCTCCTCCTTCTTTTCAATCCCACATTGTTTTAACTGCAAAACAAGGGCCTTAAACTTCGTAAAATAGAGTTGCAATGATTCAAAGCTAATGGGATTCAAGGAGATCAATTCATTCTCAATTTGATGTCCTCTCCTCTTGTTTTTATTTCCAAAAAAATCTTCAATTTTCTCCCACACCTCATTAGGATATGGTGGTGAATCAAGATGGAAGCAGAGGTCTCTTGAAATACTCAGACACAAAAGACCATAGGCCTCATCCCTGCTATTGCGCCATTTGATTTTCTCTGCAGTTGCATTGGGATCTGCCTTAGTAGCCATGGTAAAAATATAGAGACCTTTCACTCTCAAAAATATCTCCATCTCATATTTCCATTCAAATAAATTGAATGGAGTCAAGATGATCCTTTGAGATTTGTCCATATCTCATGTCCTATGCCATTCAGTCAACAGAATGTTCTCCCAGTCAGTGATGTTGAAATTGAAATAACAATTTGGAAGGAGAGAAATTGATCTATAGTGGCTCTAATACCATGTTTAAATTGAACCCAAGAGATAGATCAATTACACACAACATTTCTAATCAAACATTGAAAATGCACACAAAAGGAGACTGAAATTGGAGCATAACTTAATCCTGTATTGAATAAGTGTACATTAGGAAACCATATGAAGTAATAGGCTTATAAAATATATAATTACATTATATATTATAAATCAATAGGCTTCTATTCGAATTGGTAAAAAATGAGGCTTATTAAAACAAGTCAAATCCCCCATAGGTGCAAAAAAGACTTTCCAAATCCATGAATATCCTCACGAATTAGCTAAAGAAAGTGGGAAAGATAATGTGTGGTGGACATAAAAATCATTCATTATTTTGTGTGGATAAAAGGAAGGAGGATGATGTGGTAAAAAAACAAGGCAAGTTCCCCTACAGTAGCTTTTCGTTTATGCCTTAAATCAAATGTAAAGCAAGGTAACTTTCAGAAAAAGAAGATATGCAATTTAAGCATCAATAATAAAGAAGACATGATAAATATGGTTCCAATATGATTCCAAAGTGCTCTATGACCCATTTTAGAAAGTATGGACTTCTAGGAACATGTAGAAGTCAACTAGCATAGAGAGGGAATCTAGGATTCTAGGAATAAGACAAAAATGATTTAATTAATTTCAAATATGGGTAGCTATGGGTTGATTATTCTAACATGAGGATGATGATGGTGATGATGAGAAAAATGATGATGATGATGATGATGATGATGATGATGATGATGATGATGATGATGATTATGACGATGATGATTGTAATACCCTAGTTGTTAATCCCTAGACTTATTATCCTTCATGTGACTTATGTTCTCTTTCATTACGGACTTATGATATTTTATACGATTGTGGAATTTTTCTCCTTTTCATGATTAATTTAATTAAGTACTTATTATTAATGTTTTATAACATGACCTTGTACTTTGGAGCTATTATTAATGTTAATGTTATTACTAGAATCTCGGCTATCTTTGAATGTTGTTAATGATTGATTAAATAAACAACTAGCTTAGCAAAGTAAAATAAAAGAGTATGGAGGACCATGGATTTCACAAAGTGATGGGGAATGGGAAAATCCATAGCTACTTATAACTTATTGTTGAATTAAATTTGTCCATCCCAATTCATATTTGCACCTTGGTGAGATTAATAATGGTCGTCACCCAAACCTTGTACAAGGAACCCTATTCTCAATAATTATGGACTATCGAGGTACTTTTTCATACGGTGCACACCTTTGTGGGCCCATATTGCATAGGGAACCATCATTGAGAATATATTCCCTCAAATTTATGTGTTTATGGTCATTTATGAGCCCTTTTCCTAGTTTTTAGGGCTCTAAGTTATTTTCTAGCTTCCACTCTTACACCATGCACTGATGATCCTATTTTTGTGCTTCCATGATATTTATGATCCCATTGGATGCCTTATCTCACCTATTTAGACCTCCTTGATTTTTTGTAACCCATTTTATGTATTAGTGTGCTTCCATTTGCTCTTGATGGCTCATGTACATAGTTTTTGGGTAACTCCTCCTCATGGTGCTAATTCGAGAAAGGGAATCTTTTCACTGTTGATGTATTTGTAACTTCAGAATGTATTCACTTGTATATCTTATGTATTGTACCCAGATGTTTGTTATGGGAAGTTTCTATAATGTATTTGAGTCATGTCATGTCCCGATGTTCCTATCTGGAGGTTTTGTAATGTAAACAAGTCATGTCAAGTCATTGTGGTTAACCCTCCTATTGTTCAAGGGTTAAAGTCCCCACAGTTTCGGAGCATTAGGGTTATTAGACTCTCCTAGAGAAGTTGGCCCTAGTGAGTCATTGTCAAGTAAGGAATTAGTAGAAATAGAGAGTGAGACTCTCTATTTATCACACATTGACTCACACTCAGTTGTAGCACATATCTAAGGAAGAAGAAGTTGCTAGGGCTAGAGAGAAAGAGGCTAATGTTGTGAGGATATCATCTTACTATTTTTGGGGCTTTTCTATTGGTGTTGATTCTATCTTTGAGGAATTTTTGGGTTTTTCTCCTTTATGGTTTCCCCAAGAAAAATCTTTGTGTTCATTGTCTTATGTGTTTGATTGCTGTGTGTGTTATTCTCTCAATTAAGATCCTAAGTTAATGCTACCTTAAATGATAAAAATATAACATTCACTAAGAAACCATTCACCAATTCAAGTTAATTATCCACAATGATGCTTAAACCTTACTTCTCTCTAGTTTGGGTTGATCCATTTGGGTTAGAGTGTTCCTCCTTATCCTATGAATACATATGTCATTTCCTTGTTGAAGTTAATCTTGAGCTTTAGACCATGTGATTTATGCTATCCAATTGTGTTGGGAATGTTGATATTATTGAGAGTGTGTTGAGACTTCGAGTGAGTCTATTTGTTCCCTTTCTTACATTATATCACTCTACTAGTCCACGTTCTCACACATAAATCCATGAAATGGGAATGGTGAGCTAGATCACATCCCATAGGCAGTGGAGACGAACATGAAAGTAGTAGTGGGAAGTGTTGTATATCTCAAAAGAGGTAGTTTTGAGAGTAGTGAGAGTAATCCAAACTCTACATGTGGATCAATGGTCTCAACTTGGGCGTGACTTGTACAAGAGAGGAATGATTGACAATGTCTACGGCTGGGAGGAAATTTTTCCTGTTGTAGCTAGTTGCTTATGTTTGAGATAAGTATTTCTCTTATGTTATGTTTTCATTACATTATTTTATTTGGTATATGAGAAATGATGGCTGATTAGTTGTTTGATTTTTCATGTATTGAATGTCAGGATCTGTATGGAGGAAGGATGAATCTTATATAGTATGGACTTTAGTTTCTATTCTCATTACCTTCTTTCTATTCTTCTTCTTCATAACCAGAAATTGTAATGGTGGATCTACTTTATGAGAGGGTGTTATCAACCCAAATGGAACTTCTCCATCCGAGTGTCGACATTCCTTATGTTGGTACACAAAAGGACATCTTCGGATTGAAGTTTTCCAAAACGTTATAGATGGGCATGACATGAGACGCATTTACCCTTGAACCAACTTGCCATATTATTTTTCTAAGTGTTGAATGGTGTATGTGACTATCTTCATTGCAAATTGCATATGTACATGAATATTCCAATTAACAACTCGTGTATTGTACATGACTATCTCCATTTCAACCCACGTACATCAGCATATGCGGGTTTCCTTTAAGCAACTCGCTTGTCATACACGGGTTGCCTATATTAATAGTCATGTACATCTTGATTTGACATTAAAAATATAAATCATGATTAATGGAGATTATTTGGGACCTAATAATTAACTATCCCAACTGTTTCAACCTCCTCAACCTTTGAAACCACTCTATTTCCCAAAGTATAAATAGAGTCCTTGGGGAGGGCATTAATCAATCAAGTTTGGAGAGCAAGGTTATGCTGGTGGTATATCTTTAGAAGTCTTGGATCAGTAGAAATCAAATTCATTTGGTTTCATAGGAGTCCTTGTCTCAGAATATGGGTTGTACTCTTATCTCATTCACTGATTATTAATAAAGAGAATTCTTCTTCCAACATTTTGTTGAGTGTCTTTCATGTAGTATGGTTGATGAATATATTCGATTATGCACTAAATATATTGTTTTTCTAACCTCTCATATATACATGTATAAGATTGTACTTGGAGATTTTTCTCTTTTTAGGTGAAGGAGGTGCATCCCTGAAAGCTTTGGAGAGAAGCAAAGCGGAAGAAGAGCAAGCTTGGATCAACCATCAGTAATCGGGTGAGTCAAGTATTTCTTCCTATTTCTTTTCTATACTCTGTTAAATTTGATTGTCTGTGAGGTTAGTATTAAGTTGGTAACCCCACACCCTAGGTTAAAAGGGTGTTTAATCTTGAACAACAGAACTGGCAACTCTGCTGGGGAGCCTAGCCTGCTGTGGGTTAGTTCTGTAGATCCTTGCTCAGTCTTTGATTTGATTCAGTGTGTAGTGTTTTGTCTTGGTTTGGAATTATAGTGGTCTTTGAATACCTTCATAATTTTTTTTTTTGTTGAAAAATTTTACTCTGGTATGCGGGTTGCTATGCTACATAGTCCCATACAAAGGTCTGTGTATGCAGGTTGTTGTAATGGACAGTCGCATACAGTGCATGGGTTTCTCTTATAGACAGTTGTGTACAAGTCTGAGCAACAAAATTTTTGGGTAGGGTTGCTTGTCCCTGTCTTTATTTGGATTTTGGAAGCCCTGTTAACCATTCTTTGTGCTTTTTGGTAAGCCCTTGAGTTTATATTGGTTGTATTGTCTTTCTTTAGCAATTTGAAGTGGATTTTCCTGTTGGGTATAGGTACAAGTGTCGTGTGTCTTAATTAGTGATCAGGTTTGTAGATACCATATATCCCATGCTATTTCCAAGTAGTGTTGGTTTGTCACTTGCCTTTGATTGATTTCAATGTTTTTCATTCATCGTGTCATCCCAAAGTAGGTGTTTTCCAAGTTTTCCTAAGGTGGTTAATCTTTGGTTATGATAAGTCTACTATACTTCATTTTTCTTACTTTATATATTTAGATTATTCAAGCATACTCAAGAATTGTTGCATTTAGGTGCATAGTAATCTTTGAGGAATTTGAAAAGTGAAAAGAAAAGCATTGGAAACATTTGCATTTGAATTGTGTCTGGTAGTTTTACTTTCAGTTTTGAAATAAAATCTCACAAATTACAAAAATATGTCTCAGTTTTTTCTTTCCTATTTGCATTTTCATTAGTTCATATTGACAAAAATAAAATAAAAAAGAAGCCTGTTTTAAGTAGTAATAATTTACTTTGGAATTGATTTATACACTTGTTTTTTACTTTTCTTATTGAGTCAATAATATCATAGTCTTTTACTCCACTTGCCTTCTAAGTAAAAAACCCTTAAAATGAAGGATATAATTTAAAATTTATTAGTATTTTTGTTTTATAGGGTCATACATCTACTAGCTTAGGCTATACTTGTGGGATAGGAGTTTAAACTCCCCATAAGTACTTAAATTCAGACGTAGTGGGCCAATCGATAGGTCAATACTTCTCTTTATTGATAGTATCTGGGAAGCTCCTCTCAAATGGGAGTTAAGCATGAGGCCGTATGGAGGCATTGGACTAAGGAGATAACCCTCCAATTCCTTGTCAAAATGTAGACCAATTTTTTTACACATCTGGGGATTCTATCCTAGACATAGTTTCAGGATTTTCTACCCTTCCCATGCATACGAATCAGGATTGCAGCAGTCCCCCTAGACTGTTGATATAGTTAAGGTAGCATCTAGTCTCTTGGACATCTAGGGTTTATACACAGGTAAACCAGAAGGCTATTTTTTGTTCACCTTGGACGGGCTTGGAAGGTAACCCTTGTTGAAAGTGTAGGAGGACGGTGGGTGAGTCCTTCGCTTGTGCCTAAGAACCTCTTAAAGGACAACAAGAAAATGTCTATCAGCTTTCTTTGGGAAAGCATATCTTACACCCTTATGGTTGTTGAGACTTTAGGAAATTTTTTGTAGTGATTGCTCTATGGTTTGTCTATGTTTTAGCCGACCTTAGGGTGTGAAGAGTCAAATTTACAATCATGGAGGACCAATCTATTAGAAGGTCATGAAGTTTGCAAAACCTTCCTCCGCTTATCACATTGGAACCTCCACCTCCCCCTCAAAAGAAGAGATTGGAGATAGACGGTTCTTCTGAATTGATAGGAGTTAGTGAAGTTTCAAGTGAACCAGAACTTAGAAAAAATTGTTTTAATTTAAACACAGTTGAGATAGAATACTTGCAGGATGAAAAGTTTGCAAGTAATTTTAATCCACCTCTAACTAACTTAAACGATTATGTGATCATTCAGGTTCATCCTTTCGATCTACCCGTGATTAGTGTCCCTGTGGATAGAATAATGTCTACTACAAGAGAAAGTTCTTTTATCTCCACCTCAGCCGCTTTGGCTAAAGGGGTAATACCTCCCCTTCTAGGTGCCCCTAGAAAAAGTATACCTACTACATCGTTAACTCCAGCTAGCCAAGTGGTTCAACCACCAGCTCCGACAAGTCTAGTAGGTTCTACTGGTGATATGGTCACTTAGATTCTTAGTCTAGCTACAGTTCCTACTTCTTTTGCACACACTACTGATAGTGGTCCTATAGGATCCTTGGCTTTTGTCCAAGGATTTCCTTGGAATGGGGGGCACATTCCACCATCCACTCCATATGTAGGCCCAACACCCTCATATGCAGGGGTGTAATTTGGAAATGCTAATCCTTATGGTCAAGGTTTTCAAACTCTGGTTTCGACTCCATTCATAAGCTCTCCCTTTTCACTTTTTAGCAGAGGGATACCTACCACTATCTTTCAAACCCCAGCTTCGACTAGAGTAGTAAGAACCTCTTATACTACACCTCACATTAACAATCCATTGGCTTATGGATGGAATCCTTTCCAAAGTAACCCATCCACTTCACAATCGAATGTAGAGGGAAACCCCACATTCACATATGGGAATATGGGGGCAAGTCCCTATATTCCCAAAACTGGTAATTTTAGTGCTCTAGTAAGACCTAAGCTTCTATTCCTGGCAACATTAAACTTGCCATATTTGTCAAAACTCATGAATGACCCGGTGAGACATGATCCCTCCTCACCACTTGTCCCTACCAAGTTTCCCTCGGATATCCCAAAATTCGAAGGCAAATATGGTGATGATCCTGGAGCTCATGCCACCACTTTCCATTTATGGTGCTCTTCCAACTCACTGAACAAGGATTCAGTTCGGTTGAGGTTGTTCCAAAGAAATTTGACAATTACTGCAGCAAAATGGTACATTGAATTGCCTTCTGCTACGTTTAGTAGTTTTTGGGACTTGGCTAATGCATTCCTTAGTCACTTCCAACTTCCTGTCTGTTATGATTTTGGGACATACTTGTTATCTACCTTCTGGAATAACAAGGCCACTCATATTTTAGATCACATCCAAGAGTGGAGAAGATGGAAGAGAATCATTAAAGCCACTATACCTCTTGAGTTATTATTAGAATGGTTCCTTAAATCTCTATTTCCTTATATATCTAAGGATGTATCTACTTCAGGAGTGATGAATGAGGAAGAAGCTATCCTCAGGGCCCAACAACTAGATTTGATATATTCTCAGTCTAGGATCTTATATGAGATTATCCATGAGGCACTGAGGCCAACAGACAATGTAGAGAAACCTAAGCTTGGACCCCATGCTGATGGTGTGGTTAGTTCAGTAAATTCTCCCACTATAGAATCTTTGGCCAAACAGCTCCATCAGCTATCTATCAAACATTCTACAACGGAGGTAGGAAAGGATTCCCCCTCACCCCAAAATTCAAATGTTTTTTCAGAAACCTCTCAAAAGGGCATTCAGCAGCCTGGTGGGAAAAAGAAGAGAGGAAAAAAGGGTGAAGTAAACCAAAACAAGAAAAAACCCACAAACAATGCTGACGGGGGAAAGAAATAAAAGAAGAAGGTAAAATTTCCATGTAAGTTGTGCCATGAAGATAAACTTACTCATCTATGTCCCCTTATGGAACAAGCTCAGAAGCTATTAAAATCCCAACAACCAACTCTCTTGAAGGATCCTTTTCCCCAAGGACAGAACTCTGCTTCAGCTTCAAATGCAGCAAGGGGCACCCCAAATGCTCCTAGTTCCAATTATATTAGCATGGTTTGATCCAAGACTTTAGTACAGAACAGGAACAAAAACTATGAAAAAGAGACCTCGGAGAAGGGTAAGTCAATAGGTGAAACTTCTAACCCTCTCACGATTGAGAAACCTGCCAAAATTATGCCCAATATACTGAAAGGTGTCTTTAAGAAAAAGTTGCATAATCCTAATGCTAGGGTTGCAACAAACTAATCTATAGTTGAAGACTTAGCCCAGAATACTTATGCAATGTCAGCTTTAGAGGTGTTATAGAGTTCTCCCACCCAGCGGGATGCACTCTTGACAGCCTTAGGTAGTATGGACTCATCAAGTCTCATGGAGAAATTTAATTTCTCTGATGTCAAAATTCGCCTACCATATCATGTAGCCTTATCGATAGATGTCATCCATGGTGGAAACACCTTTGGAACGGAAGTTGTCGACAAGGGTGATTCTACATGTGTTATGTCCTTGTCCTGTTGGAAAGCTCTTGGATTCCCAGAGCTAGTTTTGTCAAACACCCTACTTATTGCTTTCGATGGGAGGTCATTCCATCCACAAGGTATCCTACTGGATTTTGAAATTAAGTTGGTAGGGAAAGTAGTGTTTGTTGGGATAGAATTTTTTGATGCACCTTTGGATAATAACTTGCTCTTAGGGAGAAGCTATACTTATGCCATGTCTGCTATTGCATTAGTCGTCTTTCAGGTGGTAGTGTTTCCACACGAAGGGAAGTTGGTTATTGTGGACCAACTCAATTTAACTCGAAAAGGCTGCATGGAAACTAATGAGTCCACCATACTATTGGTTGATCAGGTTACACCTGCATCAAAGAGCTTAGGGGCTGGAATGTACTCATCATTGACGGGCACATTTGATCTTCCAGCTAATATTAATTTTATAGGTTCTACTAGTGTTAGGAAGTCCATATCTACGGTTGTTGATAGGACTAATCCTTGGGTTCTCCCTTCCCATCATGAACCTGAATTTCCCTTATCGGTAGCGGAAGTGGCTTATCAAGCTATCATCCATACTATTGTTCATCCCATTCCGGTCCCTCTCATAGTCTCAGAGGTATTGGAAGAAGCCTATTCATCTACTTGGGTAGAGAACTCTTTGCATTCTAGAGATTTCTTAGACTTGGTTTTACCTTTGGATGAAGCCATTCTAGAAGCTATGTGTGGACGAGATAAGATCTGCGAAGATCTTCACCATCGATCCTTTTTTCTTTGAGAATTAAGAAGAATAGAGAACCAAGAGCTCCATATGAGACTGGCAGATGATGTTGATACATTTATTAATCCCTTACCAAGGGAAGGAATGTTTGCTGAGGGGAATATGGAAAATATTTCCTCTACTATCCCTATCAACATCTTTGTAAATACAAACATTGTGGAAAATGTACATATCGGCGCAAACTACTCTTTAGAGGAGATTGCGATCTATATGGCCTTGTTTAAGGAATCTCACGGCATTTTTTCCTGGTCATATGAGGAGATGCCAGGCATTAATCCATCAATAGTTGAGTAGGAAATCTAAACATATCCTGATGTTAAACCCGATCGGAAAAAGTTGAGACCTGTTAACCTGCGTAAAGTGGCTGCAGTGAAGGATGAAGTGGAGAAACTGCTGAAAGTGGGTTTTATGTATCCCATAGCTTTGAAAGAATGGGTATCCATCCATGTTCCTATTGATAAAAAGAAAGGGACCATACTCGTGTGTACTGAATTTCAATATTTAAACAAATCCTGTCCTAAGGAAAACTATCCCACACCATTTATAGATCAAATTATTGATGCCTGCGCAGGAAGTGATGTCTTTTTGTTTATGGATGGTTTCTTTGGATATAATCAAATCCAAATTATACCGAAATACCAACATAAAGCAACTTTTATTTGTCCTTGGGGTACCTTCACGTAGAAAAAAATTCCCTTTGGATTGAAAAATGCTGGGGTAACCTTTCATTGGGCAATGAATTTTTCCTTTCACGATATTAAGGCCATTGCGGAACCCTACCTTGATGATCTACCCACAGATTCTCGTAAGAGAATCGATTACCCAAATCACTTGCATTTGAATTTTCAATGATGCAGATACTATAAAATTCACTTGAATCCCCACAAGTTTGTTTTCTTTGTCGAGTCAGGGAGACTGCTCAGATTCATTGTTTTTAACAAAGGCATTCAAGTGGATCCTTTGAAAGTTGAGGCCATTGTAAATATACCTCCTCCTCATTCTATCACGCAGCTTTAGAGCCTGCAGAGGAAGTCCAATTTCCTTCGACATTTTATTGTAAATTATGTCAAGATTACTAAAGGTTTCATGCACCCGTTAAAACAAGACACCCCATTTGTATGGGATGAAATTGCACAACTCGTATTTGAGGCATTAAAAAGAGATTTGTTGTCGGCACCATTATTTCATCTGCTAGATTACTCTAGGGATTTTATATTGTATCTAGCCACATCTGAGTTGACCATAGGGGTAGTTGTAGTCCAGAAGGACAATAATCTCCAAGAGCATGTCGTCTACTATCTTAGCCGTGCTTTAGCCGAAACTGAACTTAGGTATTCCCACATCGAGAAGTTGTCCTTAGCAGATGTATATGGTATTAAGAGGTTACGTGACTACATCTTACTGAGGACCACGATGGTAGTCGCAGATGTTAATCCTTTTCAATATGTTTTGTATCGATGGATAAGTGGAGGAAAAGTCAACAAATGGATAGTCATTCTCCAAAAGTTTGACTTGGATTTTCAATCCGAAAAATCCGCAAAATCCTTAGTTTTTGCTGAGCTCATTGCAGAATTTCTAGTAGAGGAAGATGTAGCCATCGAAGAAGACTCATTCCTAGATGATAATATATTTTTGATTTCCACCTCCGACCCCTGGTATGGAGATATACTTATATATCTCCAGACTTTGAAGTATCTTGTAGCCTTCTCACGGGAAGAATGACATAAACTATGCCTACATGCCAAGAACTACCACATTATAGGAGATACTTTATATCGTAGGGGGGTAGATTCTATTTTGTGTCGATGTCTTACCCATGAGGAAGCAGATATTTTCCTAAATGATGCCCATAGTGGAGCATGTGGGGTAATTTATTTGGGTTAGCAACGACCCAGAAGATATTACGTGCTGGTTATTTCTAGCCCATGATCTTTAAATATTGTGTGGAAGCCATGAAGCGCTGCCATCGCTGTTAGCTTTACAGCAGAACGATGTGGTCGTATCCTGCTCCGTTATTTTCTGTCATCTCAGTGGGCCCCTTCATGAAGGGGGGCATAGATTACATGAAGAGCAACCTAGTCTTGGCTGGGGGGCACAAATATATCATTGTCGGTGTAGATTATTTTACAAAATGGGCAGAGGAAATGCCCACTTTTAAAGATGACAGGGAAACTACAGTTTTTTTCATTTTCAACCAAATGATCGCACGATTCGGTATGTCTAAGGTGATTGTCACTATCCATAGTATTCATTTCCAAAATAATATGATGACTGAATTGACCCCTATGCTAGGATTTAGAAAAAAACATTCATCTTCATTCTATCCTCAAGCAAATGGTCAAGTCGAGGTTGTTAATAAGACTTTTAAAACTATCCTCAAATGTACTATTAATGCAGCCCGTTCCAATTGGCACATCATGTTGTATCTTGCACTTTGGGAATATCATATCAATGTGAAAAATGCTACAAGGTTTTCTCCTTTCCAACTCGTTCATGAAGTGGAAGTAGATAACTCAATTGAATGTGAAATCCTATCCTTAAGAATCACTATTCATATGTTACTTGATATGACTGAGCTGGAAGAATTTCTATTACATTTAGAATATCTAGATGAACAACGTAGAGATGCGCTGATAGTAAACTAAGCTCATAAAAATGAGGTAAAAATCCAATACGATAATTCCCTCAAGCCTCGAATTTTCTTTGAAGGGGAGCTTGTTTTGCTCTAGAATCAAGACAAAGAACCCTTGGGGGCAGGAAAGTTCAGGTCTATGTGGTTGGGACCTTATGTTGTGTCAAAGGTGTTAAAGAATGGCGCATATGAATTAATTGATTTCGAAGGGAATACGGTGGCTAAGCCTAGAAATGGGCTCTACTTGAAAAATTACTATGCTTAGGCTTAGCACTTTTTCTTGTATTTTCTTGTATGCATTGTTATCTACAATAGGTTGTCAGTTTGTGTTTTCATACCATCTGCTGGTTGTTACAAATGTCTTTTGAGTGGTTTGTAGGTTTCGCTGATGGCACCAGTCACCACAATTGTAATTTGACTTCAGCTGCATGGATCATTTATGTTAGAATAATCAACTCATAGTTAGCTACCTTAGACATTAAATTAATCATTTTTGTCTTATTTGCCTAGTTCATGTGTCCCACCTTATGCAAGTTGTCATTTACCTATCCATAGTGGTCAAACTTGCCTATTTTGACTCATGTAGTGCTTGGGAAACCTCAAGGAATCAATTCTACTTTATTCTTGGCCTCCTAGGTGCCCTTCTAATTTTTCTGCTTTATTGCCTGCTTTTTCAGTGCTTTAAGGCAATTGGGAAAGTTTGACTAGGTGAGGTTAACTAGTTTTTTGTCCTCCACATCCTCTACTCTTTTCTCCTATGAAAAGCATGTATGAGTTGTCATTCCATCACCTTTTAGCTTGCCTAAGTGTTTTTTCCAATTTGTGAGCTCCTTAGCTGATTTGGAAACTACTTTATCCACCTATGGGGGATTTGCTTAATTTTAGTAAGCCTGCTTTTGACAAGATTCAAATTTCCTCCTCATTCATTCAAATCCCTTATGTAATTATTTAACACAGCAACCTATTATGTTACAGGTTTGTCTATTGTACACTGAGTTAATACAGTTTTAGTGTTCAACTCCATATTCAGTCTCTTTTGTGAGTGATTTTGCATGTACAATTGATAATTGCTATGAGTAAAATTAATCTATCACTGGGATTAATTTCCACATCGTATCAGAGCCATTGTAGATTGATTTCTCTCCTTCAAATTTTTTTTGTAGGTTCGACATCAGTGACTGGGAGCCTTCTACTGACAGCCGAGACAATTTCTGAGCTATGGATCAATCTCAGAAGATCATCTTAACTCCCTTCAACTTCTATGAATGGAAAGCAGAGATGAAGATACTGTTGAGAGTGAAATTTCTCTATAGAGTGACTATGGAACCAAAAGCAGATCCCAATGCATATGTAGAGAAGATAAAATGGCACAACAGGAGGGATGAGGCCTATGGTCTCTTGTGTTTGAGTATTTCTAGAGACCTCCTTTTCCATATTGATGGATTGCCATCACCGAATGAATTATGGGAGAAGCTTACTGATATTTTTGGAAACATAGATGAGATGAGGGGACATCAAATTGAAAATGAACTGATCTCCTTGAGTCCTAGTAGCTTTGAATCTATGCAACTCTATTTATCCAAGTTCAAAGCACTTGTTTTGCAGCTAAAAAAGTGTGGGATCGAAAATAAGGATGATCAGCTGGTCTTGGCCATAGTCTTGAAGCTTGGCCCTGACTATTCAATGTTTGTTTCAACCTTCTATGCCACAAAATTGATAGCTTGAACCTCGAATATGCCTAGCCTTGCAGATTTCATGGAATCTCTCACACAAGAACAAGACAAGCTGGTGATGATGGGCACCATCAAACCATCCAAAGACCAAGCTATGGTTGCTAGAGATTCTAAGGTGGATTCAAAAAGAAAAAAGAAAGCTAAAAATCCACCTGAGCAAAAAAGAGAGAAGAACAAGTCTCCGGAGGAGCCACAAGGTTCCAAGAACAACTACCAGAAGAAGAAGAAGAATAAAGGAGAAATGAGCAAGTGTGCATACTACAATAAGGGAAATCACAATGAAATATCATGTATTAAGAAGCAAATAGACATGCTGACCCAACTCCTGGATAATAATGGCATCTCCCTTCCAGACAGCTCAAAGAAGAGAGAAGGAGGATCAAGTTTAGAAGACAGAGAGAGAGTTCATGCATTGGTTGCTGGCACATCAAGCTCACCTAGATTCATCATTGATTCTGGAGCTTCAAGACACATGGTTTCAACCAAGGAGGCATTCACCTCACTTGACATGTCGAAAGGACCACCAATAGTACTGGGAGTCTCTCACTGAAAGTTTGGGCAAAGGGAGGATTGATCTTGATCATGGTCAGTTTAGTAATGTGTTGTATGTTCCTGGTCTTGCCTCCAACCTCTTATCAGTGTATCAGATGACTCACACTGGGTCTCCAAAGAAGTTCATATTCTCCCTTGATGAAGTTGAGATCACAAATATCTCAAGTGGTAAAGTCATTTCTAAAGGAGTTGCAAATCATACTCAAAAGGTATACATGTTCTCACACTTCCTACCCTACTCAAACTCTTCTGCTCTTCGAATTCATGCTAATGAGGCAAGAAAGCTTTGGCATGAAAGATTTGGCCACCTAAATTACAAGTATCTTTCTGATCTTAGTGAAAAAGAGAAGGTCATAGGGTTTCCTAAGATAAAATTTTCCAAAGGAGTCTGCCAAGGCTGTATCCTAGGAAAACAACCAGAGCATAAATTTGAGAGAGCTAGTCATGAGAGAACCTCTGCACCCCTTTAGTTGATCCACAGTGATGTTGCTGGCCCATTCCCTCATATTTCCATGAGTCAGGCCAAATATGCATTGACTTTCATAGATGACTTTTCCAGATATTGCTGGGTTTACTTCCTGAAACACAAGTCTGAATTTTTTGGCCTGTTCAAAGTCTTTAAGGCTTTGGTTGAAAACCAGTCTGGGAGGAAACTCAAGGTCCTCAGATATGACAATGGTGGTGAGTATGTCAAGTATGATTTTATTAATTATTGTGTAGATGTAGGTATTCATATGCAGCATTCTATCCCTTACACACCACAATAGAATGGTGTTGCTGAGAGGAAGAACAGATCACTAAAGGAGATCGAAACATGCATGATGAAGGCAAAAACTTTTCCACCAAAGTACTGGGCCGAAGCTATAAACTATGCAGCCTATATCCAGAATATGGTGCCTCATAAAAATATTGATGGTATGACTCCCTTCAAAGCATGGAGTGGGCACAAGCCAGATGTGACCCATTTCAGGATTTTTGGCTCAAAGGCTTGGGCTAGAATTCCAACAGAGAAGAAGAAGGCTTTGCATCCCCAAAGCCAAGAGTATATATTTTTTGGGTACTCTGAAGATTCAAAAGGGTACAAGCTGATAAATTTGAGCACAAATAAATCCTTTATTGAAATGTGTGTTCAGTTTCAAGAAGAAACCCTTGCAGCAGTGGAAGTTGGAGAAGCCTCTTCACCACCTGAACCTCTGAAATTAAGTGAAGAGATTGTTGAACATGATTTTTTTGATATGTCTGATAGTGATGATTTTATTTCAAATATTAACATCCCTACAAGGCCAAAATGGGTAGCCAAGACACTACATGCAGCAGGAGATCTAGCTGGGAATCCCAATGACCCAAGGAGGACTAGATCTCAATTTGAGAGTGGTATGTTAATGAAGGATCCTATGTTTGCTGAGAAATGATATCTGATGGTGTTATCAGATCCTCAAACATATGAAGATGAATTAGGAGATCCAATATGGAAATAATCCATGAAGGAAGAGTTCAGCTCACTCCAGAAGAGGAACACTTGGGAGTTGGTGGATCTCCCCCCAGGGAGGAAGCTAGTTCAGTGTAAGTGGGTGTACAAGCCCAAATTTGCTGCTGATGGTTCACCTCTAAGGTAAAAGGCCATATTGGTAGCCAATGGCTACTCATAGGTTCATGGCATAGATTACAATGAGACCTTTGCACCAGTGGCAAAGATGGATTCCATCAGGCTAGCCTTAGCCATTGCAGCTTCAAAGCAATGGGAGGTACATCACATGGATGTAAAGTGTGCCTTTCTGAATGGATATCTCACTAAAGAGATATACATGCATCAGCCTCAAGGATTTTCTACTAATCCATCTCTTTTGTGCAGGTTGAGAAAGTCATTGTATGGGCTAAAGCAAGCCCCCAGGGCTTGGTATGCCAAGATTGATAGCTTCTTGCTATCACTGAATTTTGTTCGGTGCAAATAAGATCCAAATGTCTATTTGAAGTTAATTAATGGTTCATTAATGATCACTGTGTTATATTTTGATTACCTTCTCATTACAGGAAGCTCAAAGGATGAGATTGCTTTCTTGAAGGGTGCAATGAACCAAGCTTTCTCCATGACATATTTGGGGCTCTTAAGTCAATTGTTGGGGCTTGAGATTGCTCAAACCAAAGCTAGAATAAAGGTGCAATAGTCCAAGTATGCCTTGGATTTTCTAAATAAATTTAGAATGAAGGATTGCAACCCAAGCAAGACTCCTTTCCTTTTAGGAGTGAAGCTGGAAGAAGTCGGTTCTTCACCTATGGTAAACAATACACTGTATAGGCAATTGATTGGATGTTTGCTATATCTTACGAATAATAGACCTGATATTTATTATTAAGTAAGTGTGCATTCTAGATACATGGATCAGCCTCATGAGATCCATTGGAAAGCAGCCAAAAGGATCCTTAACTTTGTTCAGGGAACAAGGACACATGTGATCTTCTATAAAGCAAAATCTGATCTTGATTTGATTGAATTTACTGACAGTGATTGGGTAGGTGATAGCACATATAGAAAGTCCACATCAAGATATGTGTTCATGCTTGCAGAAGGGCCAATCAGCTGGTCAAGCAAGAAACAGAGTTCCATTACACTCTCGTCTACGAAATCAGAGTATAGAGGAGTTGTAAGTGCAGCAACTCAATGTTTATGGTTGCATGGTTTACTTGGAGAGTGTGGATTTGAATCAGAGTACTCAAATACCATCTACTGTGATAACAAGAGTACCATTCGAATCTGCAATGATCCAGTTTAGAAGTAGAGAACCAAACACATTGAGATCCATATGCACTACATCAACGAGCTTGTGCATGATGACACGATTCACCTACTCTTCTGTTCATCTTCGGAAAAAGTAGTTGATATCTTCACCAAAGCATTTTGTGAGAATACCTTCAGCAATATCAAATCACTACCAAGGATTGTTGATCATGCTGTGAAGCATGAGTGAAGACAAGATTTCCAAATTTTGTTTTACAGTCCATGTTTAAGGGAGGATTTTCCCATGTGGTTTTTGCCTCTTTCCTTGGTTGTATGGACATGCAGTATGTAAAGGGTGAGTAAGCCTTGTTGCTAGGCCCTATAATTTTCTGATATATTACTCATAGTTCAAGCTTAAGGGGGGGTGTTAGAATAATCAACCCATAGTTAGCTACCTTAGACATTAAATTAATCATTTTTGTCTTATTTGCCTAGTTCATGTGTCCCACCTTATGCAAGTTGTCATTTACCTATCCATAGTGGTCAAACTTGCCTATTTTGACTCATGTAGTGCTTGGGAAACCTCAAGGAATCAATTCTGCTTTATTCTTGGCCTCCTAGGCACCCTTCTGCTTTTTCTGCTTTATTGTTTGCTTTTTCAGTGCTTTAAGGCAATCGGGAAAGTTTGACTAGGTGAGGTTAACTATTTTTTTGTCCTCCACATCCTCCACTCTTTTCTCCTATGAAAAGCATGTATGAGTTGTCATTCCATCACCTTTTAGCTTTCCTAAGTGCTTTTTCCAATTTGTGAGCTCCTTAGCTGATTTGGAAACTACTTTATGCATCTATGGGGGATTTGCTTAATTTTAGTAAGCCTGTTTTTGACTAGATTCAAATTGACTCCTCATGCATTCGAATCCCTTATGTAATTATTTAATGAAGAAACCTATTATGTTACAGGGTTGGATATTGTACACTGAGTTAATACAGTTTTAGTGATCAGCTCCATATTCAGTCTCTTTTGTGAGTGATTTTTCATGTACAATTGATTATTGCTGTGAGTAAAATTAATATATCACTGGGCTTAATTTCCACAATTTATTCATCCTCAAGATAGTTAGTTTCCTCCGGAGGCACTTTCTTAGGTCCTACTACCAATAATGTCATTGAATACAGGGTCGTCATTAAGCTTTTATGGGATGCTTTGTCACGTGGTATCACTCAGCTGGAATTTTGACTGGACTCTCAACTGGTGGTTTCGTAGCTCAATCGGGCTTATCAGGTGTAGAACCCTATTCTATTACGTCATTTTATGCAAGTTAGGTTATTGGAAAAAAAATTTGAGTTCATTATATTCAATCTTATTCCAAGAAATCAAAATTCATTAACTAATGCATATGCTAATTATATCTTGGATTGGCATTTAACACATTTTGCATAAAAAATATATAGTAGACACATAAAAACATTTGTAAATAAACTGGAAAAATATATATATGTGTGTGTGAATATCTATCCATATAGATAGGTCAAGTTTCTGATCCTCAGATACAATCATAACTATATAATATACAAAAAATATACAAAACATGGATCAAAGTCCATAAAATGCTCCTAAGTGTAAGCTTGACCACCCTCGTCCCCTCGATCACCCTACGCTTGGGATTCTCCAGCCTCATCAGTTTTAGCAGCCTCAACAACATCTATATACATAAGTACTGCTCTGTCTACCCGCCCCATAAGGCATATGCAGGCAGGTGGTACACCAACCACTAGCTCCTACATGATGGCAAGGATGTGATCAATCTATAAGGTAGGTAATTTTTGGGTAATCCTGGCCATCTTCCCCTTAAGAACCCCAATCAAACCATGGTCCTCTCCCAAAACAGGACACACATACATGCATGGATGCCCAACAGGGTGGAATGGTCCAATATCTGAATTTTGACATTTTTAAAAGGTTTATAACTCTTATAAATATGTATATATATTTATAATTAAAATTCATAAAAATTTTAAAACTTTCAAAATAAAAAATACCTAACTCTCCCCATCTTCCTCCAAGAGGGAGGACAACGTTAGTATCACCTCGGAAATCTAACCCAGCATATGGAAGCTACTCCAAATCTGGCAACTCTCGCTCCCACCAAAAGTAGAAGTCATCGTCACAGACACTCTAGACTGATCCACCACCTCCCGGGCGGAGGAAGATATCTCCCCACATAATCAAACTAGGATGATGGGCAGAATGAACTAGTAATGGTACTGTAGAACTCAAACCCGACACTGTCTCAAAGAAAAAGGATACCAACATGCTAGAATAACCAAAATTCTTTCACCTGCCTCTTTTGTAGTAAGAGAGTTGTTTCCTCGTGATTGGGATCAGTCCCGAACACCAATCATATAGGTATCCCTGCATATAGTCCACTGCTAGTCTCATTTGGTTCTGAGTTGCAAGGTGAAGTGATGATGACCCTGTAACCCTTACTATAGTGCTCACCAATACTTATAAAGGAAAGTTGCAAATGTGAACAATAGGGATGCACCTACCCCTCTTTTGAGTGCCTGGCTCGTAGTATATGTCTATATAGTTCTGTACACTTAAAAATCACCACATATACCGGTACCTTCTAAGTTCACCGGAGCTCCCCGTCGTGATAAACCGGAAATGAAATAGACATCTTCTGATGTAACCTCTAGAAACTCACCTTGAAGGTCAAACATGCCTAGATCATGATCCCAATAATTTATCAAGAACTCTAAAAGGCGTACATTCAACTACATAGGTGAGGCACAAAAAAATTTCAATAACCCACTTTGACGTAAAACATTCACCATGGGGGCATCTTGTAGAGCTTCTTGGTCCATGTCTTCATGTTCTCTCTCCCTCCACTCAAGAACCATATTTCAATCTAATAACCAAGCAATTTTAGACCATTAGATTCATATTAAAAATTGAATTTTCAACCCTATATATGGTTTTTCTACCTCCTGCAGTGTACGTGATTGTTTTTTGGAGAATTCACGTACTATACGCAACTTTCCTTTGGGAAACTCGTGTACAGAACGTGTGTATGTGACTATTAACATATCATACCCGTGTACACAATGTTCATGCTTTGAGGGCACTTGAAATCATGAATTTGGGCTCAAATTTGAAAATTGTTTGGATCAAATGAAATAGCATGGAGTGTAGTTTCACCTGACACTTGCGGTTTTGAGAATCGCCCACCGAATTGTCCACACTGAGCAATCAAAGGTAGAGGTAAAACTTGTCTTTTATGGATAAAAATAAAATGGTGAGATTTTTATTAATCTTTTGAACTATGTATAGAAAAATTATTTTCAAAGTGGGTTTTTTCCCTATAGTTCATATTTTTTAACTAATGCCATATATTTTTCTTCTATGTGACAAGTTTATGGTCATTTTAAGTTGTTTTTTCACTCATATAGGATGGTTTTTTGGTCAATTCACATGCATTTTTACCTAATACATATTAATCCTAGCATTAACACGTTGACCATGCACTATGGTATCCTTAACCATTTGTTCCTTGTTTATACCATTGTTCTTCCGTGCATAGGTATTTCCTCCCATGTGTATCCTCATTTAGAACCTACTTATTGTCTTTCGATACTCATGCTGCAATTGTCATAGCTTCAGGGGATCCTTCTTAGATATTTTTCACACCAAATTGAGCCTCATTTTGGTATCTTTTTACAAGCTATCCCTTTATAGGACTCCCCGCCCTTATGGAGTTTCTTTAGGCCCAAGTCTAACTCCTCAATATAGACTTGACTGCCGAGTAAACTTGTCTGTTCAAGTTCATTAAGAATATGTGAATGGGCCTCCACATTGGTGGTAGGTTATCTCTTTCTGAGACCATGTGGAGTAATACAAGAAAGGATCACTCTCTTTTCTATGGAATTGAGAAGATTATTCTCAAGTATAGGTTAATCACTTTTCTGGACCTGAGGGACTAAACTTACGGAAAAGGAGCTTCTGGTGTGATCTTAGTTTTCTCTTTTTCGTGCTCTGGACCTAAACATGAAAAATATTTCGAGTGTACTTCATGTCTTTGTCATGCTCATTAAATACCAAGAACATAGCATCGATTTTATTGTTGTAAGCCCCATTTCTCATACTCAAATGGATCTTTTTGAGTGATCTTGTTTTCCTTGACACTCGTAAAACTCAAGCTATATGCTGCTCTCAAAGGAGCATTGGGTAGGTGGTAATGTAACTTTTTTCGGACCTCCTTGACTAAGTACAAAAAAGGTTCACCCTTTCTTCTACAGAAGTTAAGAGAGTTCTTCTATTGTATGTTTTATACTTTTTTGGCCTCAGGAGACTAAATTGGACGAAAAAGAACCCCCTTGGAGTCTTCTTTGGAGTTTCCAGACTCTTTAAACATGAAAACACCAAGTGAGCATGTACTAGTTCGGGCTCACAAAATCCATGAATCAATGACACTATCAAGCATTATTCCCTCTTGTCTTCAAGTTTATCAACAAATGAAGAGAGACTCGAGTTGACTTTGCTGGACTTGTTAAAATTTAATAGGGAAGGTAAAGAAGAATTTTTCTTTTGGTTCTCAGTTAGTGGCAGCATGTCCTCCTTGAACATAGCACTCTATGTGTTCTTCGATACTCATGTATTAGTGTTCAATTTTAGTTCAGCTATTACTTCAAGTTTCTTACTCCTCCTCTTATCAGTTCTACCTGGGAAATCTGATCATGTCTCCTACATGGAAGATAAGTCTAGTTGTACTATATGTAAAGTTAAAAGCTTCCTTGGGTCATCTTTGTGTCGCGCTCACTATTCAAGGACTTAACCCTGTATCTGATCTATATCTTGATTCCATCATTGTCTTATCTGTTATTACTTATGTCTCCCTTCCTTTACCTAGTTCCTAGTAACTCTCATGACCCATTGGAGGATCTATTGCCTTCCTCATCATAGTATGGTTCCGCATCAGCACTTCGTGACGACGAAGACCTAGAGTTTTGACAACCGTACCTTAGGATTCACTTTCATTTTTCTGAATTCCTTTTCTTCAGTTGTCAATTATCACCTATTGTTTGACAATTTGTTGAATCCTATCCATGTTCAACTTCAGTAACATCTATTCACATGGCATGGATTGTACTAGTTATTTGGTATTTTTTATGAAGACCTTAGTTTCACATCTATGGACTAAGTTGCACAAGATTATGTTGTGGTCACTGACACAGCTTCCATATCTTTGAAGACTCATCATTTTTTTATATTGTGGCTTCAATCCCCTTTTGTAATATACATGTCCTTGTACCTGTACTATATGATGTACTCAAATATTGTAAAGGAGCATGTGTTCCAGTATATTGAACATAGCATCCTCAGATATGACTTTGTATATGACATTATTATGTATTTGTTTCAGGTGCTACCTCTGCTCCATTGGACTTCTGAGTTCTCCAAGATAAATATTATAATGTATTTCGGCCATCATTTCCCTCTGACCTCACACATTAAGGGGTATCTGTTATCAACCCAAATGGAACTTCTCCGTCTGAGTGGCAAAATTCCTTATGTTGGTACACAAAAGGACATTTTAGGATTGAAGTTTTCTAAAACACTATAGACATGCATGACATGAGATGCATTTACCCTTGAACCAGCTTTCCATATTATTTTTCTAAGTGTTGAATGGTGTATGCGACTATCTTCATTGCAAGTCATGCATGTATGCGACTATTCCCATTGACAACTTGCATAGTGTACGTGACTATCTCCATTGCAACCTGCGTACATAAGCTTACACGAGATTCCTTTAAGCAACTCGTGTGTCATACACGGGTTTCCTATATTAATAGTTGTATGCATCTTGATTCGACATTAAAAATATAAATCACGGTTAATGGATATTATTTGGGCCCTAATCATTAACTATCCCAACTGTTTCAACCTTCTCAACCTTCGAAACCACTCTATTTCCCAAAGTATAAATAGAGGCCTTGGGGAGGGAATTAATCAATGAAGTTTCGAGAGAAAAGTTATGCTGGTGGTATATCTTCTAAAGTCATGGAACAATAGAACTCATAGTCCTTTGGTTGTAGAGGAGTCCTTGTCTCAGAAGCTGGGTTGTACTCTTATCTCATTCATTGAGTGTTAATA
Source organism: Pseudotsuga menziesii (assembly GCA_001517045.1). Taxonomy (NCBI): domain Eukaryota; kingdom Viridiplantae; phylum Streptophyta; class Pinopsida; order Pinales; family Pinaceae; genus Pseudotsuga; species Pseudotsuga menziesii. The sequence continues at coordinate 41,647 of LPNX010784861.1, forward strand.
TAGATAATTATTCTTCCAACATTGTGTTGAGTCTCTTTCATGTATTATGGTTGATGAATATATTCGATTATGAACTAGATATATTGTTTGTATAACCTCTCATATATACATGTATAAGATTGTACTTAGAGAATTTTCTCTTTTCAGGTGAAGGAGGTGTATTGCTAGAATCTTTGGAGAGAAGCAGAGTAGAAGAAGAGCAAGCTTGGATCAACCGTCAGTAATTGGGTGAGTCAAGTATTTCTTCTTATTTCCTTTCTGTACTCTATTAAAGTATATTGTCTGCAAGGTTAGTAGTAAGTTGGTAACCCCAGACCCTAGGTTATGAGGGTGTTTAATCCTGAACAATAGAGGTATGCAAACATCTGATTTGGTTTAACCATATATGCTCATTTCTATGTTGTGAGACCCGTTCCATTGCATTCGGAGCAACATTTATAGTGAAAAACACCTTTCTTTTCATTGAAAAAGCTTTCTGGATGACCAAGATATGTTTTTTTTGGTTCGACAGCTTTACGATGACAAGATGAGCACACTTGCCATTTTATTGTAAATAACTTCGTTGCATGATTGATCTTAGTTGCATATCTGAGGATGAGAGATGTACTCTATATGTAAAAGTAATCGATGGATGGAGGTTGGCAGCCATACGATCTGATTTTTATTAGTGAGAGATGACTTTAGGGGATAGTCATCGAGATTCCATTTTGAGGGTTGTAGTTGTAGCCAGTGTTCTTGTTTGCTATGGTTTCGGTGTGGATGTATATTGCAGCCTATGTATGCTCCATGATATGTGGATTTCCTTACTTTTTATGCTCATGAATAGCACACATAATAACACTGAAAAGGTAGATTAATTTGCAAACAACAAATGACATCAATACTTGGTTATTTATAAACTCAACTATCAAACAAACCCAAAATACATAGACTAGCTATTCACAATGAATATGATGTTTATCATGTATTATTGATGTTCTTGTTTCAATTATGAAATTTAAATTGAACTTTGGAAATTATTAATTGCGTATCACAATTAATTATTTAATAAAGTGGCGTAATTAAATGTCACAAACTTTAGTTATAATTTAATCTCTAGAATTTAATTTATTTGGGTGAATGGTTAGTCAGATCAATAGTAATTTATCTATATACATTCTTATTAAACCTTAGTTAGTCTTAATTTTAGCACTTTTGGCCTTATCTCAAGGTTAGGGACATCACAATGATGAAGAATGATGGTGATGATGATGATTAGGATGATGACTATGATGATGATGATCAATATGAGGATAACGATGATGATGATGATGACAATGGTGATGAGGAGGAGGAGGAGGAGGAGGAGGAGGAGGATGATGATGATGATGATGAACAATGATGATAATGATGATAGGTTTAGTTGAAACTTTTCTTTGATTTTATTTTCAAGGATTTTCAATGGAATGATGATGATGATGAACAATGATGATGAGGAGGAGGAGGATGATGACAATGATGATGATGAGGATGATGACTATGATGATGATGACGATGATGATGATGATGGTGATGATGACGATGATGATGTAAAATGCTGGTGATGATGATGATAACGATGATGACAATGAGATAAGGATGACGACAATGATGATGATGATGAATATGAAGATGATGACGAGGATGAGGATGATGGTGATGGTGATGATGATGATGATGATGATGACAATGATGATGAACAATGATGATGATGATGATGATGGCGATGATGCAAAACAATGATGATGATGATGATGATGATAGGATTAGTTGAAACCTTTCTTTGATTTGATTTTCAAGCATTTCCAATGGAATGATGATGATGGACAATGATGAGGAGGAGGAGGAGGATGCTGAAAATGATGATGATGAGGATGATGACTATGATGATGATGATAAGGATGATGAGGATGATGGTGATTATGATGATGATGAAAAACGATGGTGATGAAGATGAATATGATGATGAGGATGATGATGTTGATGATGGCAAGGATAATGATGACTATGATGATGAACAATTATGGTGATGATGATGATGATGATGATGACAATGAGGATGGTAATGATGATGACGATGATGAGGAACAATGATGATGATGATAATGATGATGGTGATTAGGATGATAAGGATGATGGCAATGATGATGACTACGATGATGATGATGAGGATGAATAATGATGGTGATGATGACGACAACGATGATGCTGAGGATGAGGATGATGATGATGATGAGGAACAATGATGATGATGATGATGATGATGATGATAGGTTTCATTGAAACTTTGCTTTGATTTTATTTTTAAGCATTTGCAATGGAATGATGATGATGATCAAGAGGATGAGGATGATGACTATGATGATGATGATGATGATGATGATGATGATGATGTTGGTGATGAAGATGATGATGAACAATTATGGCGGTGATGATGATGATGATGACGATGATGATGATGATGACGATGATCATGATGACTATGACTATGATGACGAGCATTATGATGATGATAATGATTACGATGATGAGGATAATGATGTTGATGATGACAATGGTGATGATGATGATAATGATGATGATGACCATGACGATGATGATGAACAATGATGATGAGGATGGTGATGAATATGATGATGGTGACGATGATGATGAACAATGATGATGAGGATGGTGATGCATATGATGATGGTGATGATGATGATGATGATGATAATGATGACAACAATGACGACGATGATGATGATGATCACAAATAGTATGACTATGATGATGATGATAATGATGAGGCTAATGAGGACACAGATAATGATAATGATGATGATGATGGTGATGGTGATGATGATGATGAGGATGATGATGATGAAGATGATGATGAGGAACAATGATGTTGATGATGATGACGATGATAGGTTTAGTTGAAACTTTGATTTGATTTTATTTTCAAGCATTTTCAATGGAATGATGATGATGAGGAGGAGGATGATGACAATGATGATGATGATGACGATGAGTATGAGGATGAAGATGATCATGATCATGATAATGAAAACAATGACACTGATGATTAACAATGATGGTGATGATATTGAGGAACAATGATGATGATAATGATAGGTTTAGTTAAAAATTTTCATTGATTTTATTTTCAACCATTTTCAATGGAATTATGATGATGACCATGACTATGATGACGAGGATGATGACAATGGAATGATGATGATGATGAACAATCTATGATGACAACAATGATGATCATATAGATGATGATGATGATGATGATGATGATGACTATAATGATGATGATGATTATGATCATGATAATGATCATGACAATGGTTATGAACAATTATGGTGATGATGATGATGATGACGATGATGATGAGGAACAATGATGAGGAGGAGGAGGAGGATAATGACAATTATTACAATGATGATGATGAGGATGATGAATATGATGATGATGATGAGGATGACTATGATGACAATGATTGTGCTGAAATTTGAGCCTGAGCTTAGTGCTGGAGATCAACCTAATTTTATAATGCATTTTTGGCACTTTTTCTAATATGATGGAAAATATACTTCATCTTGAATTAGTTATCACTTGATTTCCTCATGGGATAAGTCATCTTGGTTCATCTTGTGCTCTCTTTAGTCTTGTTTGATGTCCTAGGGGATAATATATTGATTAGTTGAGCTTTTGTTCTTAAAGATAGTGAATTTATTATATGAATGATGCCAAAATGGTGTTTTCAAAGTAATGGGGGTGATTGATATTCCAATATTGTAGTGGCCGTGACTCGTGAGTTTATTTTCATATGAAAAATATTCATTGATGTCTACAAATGTACTGTTCATAGAATAGAACATATCATATGGTACCATAAATCTTCAAACAAATGTGTGGCGATCAGTGTAATGAGTGTTTATATGTCTATAAAATATTTTGATGGGTTTCAATATTTAGTAATGATATTTCACCCATTTTAAAGATTTAGTAATCAATATTTATAGTAATCCATTTGATACTCCATACAACATGGCCCCGCCAACATCACATCTATAAAATTTGAAGGACGAAGGCTTTTGTAGAGTCCACAGAGTCCGATGATTTCTTCTTTCTTGATAGTAGATGTCAATTTCAATTACTCATGGAACTTGTGTCCATGATTATGACGTGTCAACTTGCACAAGCACTCTCTGCATTTTTCTCAGCACACAATTGATGACACTTTAACATAGCTTTATCTATCCCTTTATTCCAAGTTTGACTCGAGGATGGTGAGAATGATGATGACTATGATCATGATTACGATGGTGATGATGGTCAATGTTGGAGGCCTCCCTTACCATCCACCAACTGTAGGTAAGGATCCAAATACTTGATAATGGCACCCACAGGCCTAAGAATAAAGTAGCAGTGAAGACTATATTGTAAAAATACTCGTACATGTGTGGATAACAAGACATTGTTGAAGAACGTTAGTCATTAAATGAGATAAACGTTAGTGAGTAATTGTTGTAAATGTTAAGCAGCAGCGTGTGTGTACCTCTTTACGCTTACATGTTAGTATGCACATGTGCTCTTTTACACCCATGTGTGCACCTGTTACTAGCTAAAAAGATAGAGATCTGGATTCCCAGGGTTGCTACCAATTTCATGGGTTTTCTACAACTGTTCGTGCATTTTTCTCTTATGAACTTTGCAATTTGGCTCAAACTCAATCATCAATTGGACACTCTTTGATCTATTGAATAGAAGATCACCCTTGGAATCTAACAAGCATATTCAATGGTCTTGGAAGTTAGTGGATACATTCAAACTACAAGTTTTCATTGTAAGAAGAGATCATGTTGAATAAGTATGGTGAATTGTAAATAATTGTTTTCATTCACAAGCTTTCAGATCATTTATTGATTTATGCTTTATCATATTCCTACAATAATATCTATCTCATAGACAACAATTAATTTCACAAGAATAATTTCTGACTTCATAGTTAAACAAGTATCATATTCTCCATACAAGATGAAGTATGCAATGTTAACTAATTATATTTGCACATTAGTATATTTTGATTTCACACAATGATGGCATAGATGAAGTTATCTTTTGATACTCTTCAATTTAAAAAAAACCATTGAAGCAATCATGGGAGAGGATCCATATTGAATAGCTTACCAAGTTGTCCATATTCTCTATACAAGATAAAGTATGCAATGTAGACCAATAATCATTTGCACATGAATATATTTAGATTTCCCACAAGGATGGCATAGATGAGGTTCTCTATTGAGAGTCTCCAATTTGTATAAAAACCTTGGAAGAAATCATGGGAGTGGGTCCATATTGAATAGTTCACTAAATTTTTTGTGTTCTCGTCTTCATGCTATATTTATCATAACATGCCTTTGAGCTTGACAAGGATGCTTCTACCTCAATGATTTCTCCTTTTTTCGGGGGATTTGAAACCTTCCCATTGTGTGACTAGTCAATTTTTTCTTTTTAGTTAACTTGTAACTTAATGAGTGTAATTTATTCAATTTATTCCCACGACATCCAAAAACCAACTTGTGCCTTCCCTCACAACTAATGTGTCATATTACATGTAATTTCATCTCATCCGAAGGTGTTGGAAATGAAGAATATTTCACTCATATTCTTGTGACTTCCAATACTTTTTGAACACAAATGAAGTCATAATCCTATAGCTGTAATACCTACAAACTTGACTCTCTTTACTTGATTGAAACATATTAAAGAAATGAAACTTTAGTTCAAACACAAAGAGAAATGTTTAATTGGTGTAAATGGCAATAATTACCATACTAACATATATATAATTTAGTTAATTATGTTGGAACACATCATGTTTCTTGTATAATGGAACAAATACCTTATTTGTTTCTTCTTCTACAGGGGTAGACCTCATAGTTTTGTATATGGTCACCTCATGTAACATAGTAAGAAAAACTGGAAGGAATATGCCCATTGAAAAGGAAAATGAGGTAAGAGAAAATGCTAGGTTGGAAATGAAGAGAGTGAGACATGGTCAATACATTTCCATAGATACTGCTACTGATCCTAAAAGAGTTTATGAAAGAAAAACCTATACATCAGAAACACAGGTGAAGTGTTTCAATCCAACAGACCCAACTCAAATTCGAACATCAACACAGTCTCCAACCAACAATCCATCAATGATCCATGATGAAGCTCTTTTAGACATAGGTATATTGAGAGACGCCGAGTATCAAGCATTGTACCTAGGAGTAATGATTAATTTAAAATATATCCAAGAATACCATAGACATGTCGAGCTCACTCCCAATATGGACCAACATGTGAATGAAGCACCACAACAAAGAAGCCCCGAGATTCGTAGCTCATGTCCACCTTCCCTACCTCAACTGTCTAGTGCAATAAAAAGGACTCCTAGATGTATCCATGTGGATGAAATTTGTCTTTGAATCCTTGAAGGTAAGTTTCCCAAACACACTATCTATTGGCAATGTAGGAAATTAATGAAGGAATATTTTGAATCCAAAGGCCATGCAGGTAAATTTCAATTATTACTATGTTTGCTAAAGTAAAATTGTTTAGTTGTTGTTAGGAGAATTATCGGAATAAAGATGGTTAGAATTTCAGAGGCTAACAACCATATTGTTAGAAATATCCAACCTCCTTTTAGTGCGACTGGGAAGACATATCATGCTAAATATCTTTGTGCGACTCATTGTGTGTTATCAGAATCAGTTGTAATAAATTTCACATGAAAACGTCGCCTCCTTTCACACACTTCTCACATACTTAAATTAAATAGAAAAAATGTTAAGAAGTACTTTGTTATAAGATAAAATATTTAGACTCCAGGTGGAAAAGATTGTTAGAATTTTGTCAGTAGCTTCTCGTGTCATGACATGAAGATAATTGATGCTGTTAAGGACTTAGTACAAAATTTCTAGCATGATCATACCAGACTTTCTAGCATGAACATGAACCCCATGTTAAACACTTCCTTGACACAATACAGAATGAAATCTATGAGATATTAAAGAATGAGCACACACAATTGAACATTGGCCAAAGGTCATTTGAGAAATGTAAACCATGATACATTCATATATTGATTGATTGAAACACATGCTATTGTAGATACCATGTAGAATAAGAATATTTTTATGACACATATAAACATATATTTTGTGATTTGCATAATAACCTTTAGCATGGATGCAATGAATCCGTAATACTACCGAATGGATCAAGATATTTTATCATTAGCATCATGTGTACAAGGCATGAAGGAAAAAATACTATAGAAAATCATGTCTATATGAGAATTGTTCCATGTACAGTGGGTTTTCTCTTTTGAACCGTTACATTCATGGAAGTGATGAGCATCAATTTGAAAATATGAGCGGGAAGATGCAGAGCTTGAAGTAAGTAACCTATCAATTAGATAGTGCAAAGGAAAGTAAAAATATTGCATTGGTGAAGTCACATGTGCAAATAATTATTGCATGTTTTTCCTCTTCCATGTTTAGTTTCTACATATACATTCTTTAAATGTCACATTCTAATATGAACCGTGTTCTCATGAAAACAAGTATGGGTATGTGATTTTTTTACGGATTTCTACAAGAAAACCGAGCAGTATGTTCAACATGTGCATGTAGCACGATGGAAGGATGAGAAGTATAGAAAATGCAGGGACACCTTTCCCATTAGGACCATATTATCAATTCTGGATTTTGCAGAAAACTACACCCTTCAACCACAAAATGAAATTCAGAGTCAATACTACCATTTCGACCAAGTCACCATCATGGTACATATTACGTATAGGCATGGCCCTAAGAGAAGCATTAACAACAAGATAATACAGAAGGAGACAAAATTTTACATAAGTGATGACAGATGCCATGATTTGCATTATGTGCAACATTGTTTTCGATTTTTCTATGATCAACTAAATGAGGGAGATATACAGATGGATCATCATTGGATATGGTCATATGGCTGTGCGGGCCAGTTCAAAAATGCCTGAGTATTCCAATGGATGAGTATGTTACATAAGACTTACAATGTGCCTCATATATGGAGCTACTTTGAGACTAGGCACGACAAAGGCTACCATGACGGGGCTAGTGCATGCATAAAGGCCGTACTATGAAGGGAGTAGATGAGGTTTACCAAAAACCCCCATATCAAAGATGTAGAATCCATAGTTCAATGGTGCTTTGCAAAAATGTTATACTGGAATAAAGTGCAACAATCATCAACAGGGGAAGGAAGTCCAATCAAGATTTTTTCAGCATATGGTTGACATAGATTGATCTTGTTCCTATATTTGTAGCACAGTACAAGGAACACATGGATTTCATTCAGTTCAAAGATTAAATAACCCCTATTTGAAATATGCACGCGGAAACTTGCTTTCTTTTACAGCCCTTGTAGCAGTGGTGAATGGGGTGAATACAAATGCATCGATTGGGTTGATGATTGGTCTGTGTATCACTTACAGCAGACCCACGTGTAGTCATTGAAATGACCCACTTAGAGGAGGGGTAGCCAACGATTTCGAAAAACTACGACCATATCTCATATCTTATACAACTAGGACACATATATGCAATTGTTTCCTCAAAAGACAATGAATGGGGTACATGTTATTGGTTGGCATGATGCATTTGAGGTAAGCAAATCCTGAAGGGATCATTGATTGATGATGAAGGAAATGAATTTCCTATTGTCTCTACGGTGGTTCAGGGTGAATATATTACACTAGATGGGAAATCAAGAACAACTAGTGTGCATGTATTCATGGATTACAAACCAGGTTCTATTGTTTAGCACTTCATAAACTTGATTATTGGCACCAAGATACATTACTTCTTTCCTCAATTAGAGTACGATATATTGATGGGGGTAATTAGCATCAGAAAGGATCCAGATGGATATATTGAATGAGACTGGGTAATTATTCTTACACTCCACTTGGGAGAAACCCTAGTTTGCATAATATGGCTTGGAGTTAGGCCTAGGCCGTGTAGATTCAAGGTGAGGCCACCCTAGCCATAATCTTGTACCACGATCCCAATAAAACTGAAGGTTCATACATCAGATACCTAGTCAACATTCTATGGCAAGTTGTAGTAGGCCTGCAAAACCCATTTAGGGACGCCTGGGCCAATTCAAGGTCGAGGTCCAAAAATTGAAGAAGGCTACAATTTCAAAATCTGTCAGCACCTGTAGGTGTGTTTGGGAATTTCATCCATGGGCATGCCACCCATAGCCACTTTCCATAGAGTTTTGGAGGGTCGGTGCACCCTTGCCAGGGTTGCATGGAGCCCACTAGAGAAAAACCCTATTTTGCAAAATATGGCTTGTAGGAATGCTCAAGCCATGAAGAGTCAAGTTAGAGGTCACCCTAGATATAATCCTGTGCCATGATCCCAACGAAACTAATAGTTTTCCCATCGAATCCTCGGTCAATGTTCTATGGCAAGTTGTAGTAGGCGTACAACTCTCGCATTAGTGGGTCAACTCTATGAAACCCTCCACAATTCCAGTCTTGATAGTGTTGTGATATGAGAATTGGAAATACACACTTGTTAGATCCAATGATATGCAATCTTGCTGCTACATTTTTTTTCTCTCCCATACCGAGAGTCACCAAGTGTCCCTGAACGACATTTTCATGCAACTTTCAAATCGACATTTTCATGAGCCCATAATCAATTGTACCCTTCAGGTACCTTAGAATATGCTTTGCAACAATCAACTGAACATGTCTCGGATCTGTCAAGAACTGGCTCAAGGTGTTCACAGCAAAACAAATGTTCGGTCTCATGTTTGTTAGGTACATCAATGACCCAATCATTTGACGATACATAGTAGCATCAACTGCTTCTGATGAAGCATCACTCAACAGCTTCAAGTTTGATGCCATAGGTGTGTTCATGGCCTTGTAGTACATCATCCCAAACCTCTTCAGGATCTCTACTGCATACTTCCCTTATTTGAGGGAGATTCCATCCACATTCTGCCACACCTCCATGCCTAGAAAATAATGCATCATACCCAAGTCCTTCATTTCAAACTCGGCAACAAGTTTTCTCTTCATATTAGCAATCAACCCATTCATACCTGTTACAAACAGATCATCTACATATAGTAGGAGCATCACTGGGTTTCCATCTTCAACCTTGTAGTAAAGGTTGGAATCTGCTTTACTCTCAGTAAAGCCCAAACTGGATAGAAAGCTGTCAATTATGGCATACCATGTCATGGGTTCCTGTTTTAAACCATACAGGGCTTTCTTCAATTTGCACACATGAGACTCCCTGTCATGTGTCTCAAAACCGAGTGGCTGCTCTACACATACTTCCACTTCTACTACACCATTCAAGAAAGCAGTCTTGACATCCATTTGGTGTGTCTTCCATTTCATCACTCTAGCAAAAGCAAGTACTGATCTGATGGAAGTGTATTTGGCTAGAGGTGCAAAGGTTTCTTCATAATCTATTCCTTATTTCTATGAGAAGCCACGAGCCATGAATCTTGCCTTATATTTCTCTATACTACCATCTGTAGCATGCTTGATCTTGTAGATCCATTTGGAAGTTACAATTGAGTTCCCTTTTGGTTTTGGGACAACATCCCAAACATCGTTCTTCATGATTGACTGATACTCTTTGATCATAGAATCCTTCCATTATTTTTGTTTTGCTGCTTCTTCATAATTTGAAGTTTCTTTATTGATAAAGTCACATAGTAAAGCTACATATCTGGAGCAAGATCTAGTTCTCTTTCTTTCTCTGTGATTCTCTTTTGGAGCCCCATATCTTTCCGCACCTTGGATAGCTTCTCGTATTCAAGAAAGTATCCTCTTGTGAGGATTCTTCTCTTGAGGTGGATCTATAGGTCTTTGTGGTTGCTCAAATTATTGATCTTATTCTTGAGTTTCTTCGTTCATGGTTGTATCATGAATTCTGGATGCTTCTTCTTCTTCAGGTTCTTCAACAGGTCTCCTTCTGGATTTGTTCTAATTTAGGTCTTCATCAAATGTTACATCCCTACTGATGTCAATTTTCTTGAATCCTGGGAAATATATTATGTAATCCTTTGAGATTTTAGAGTATCCCACAAATATACGCTTCTTTCCTGAAGGATCTAACTTTGTCCTCTTTTCTTCCAGAATGTGTATGTACACTGGACAATTGAATATTCTGAGATGGCTAACTTCTAGTTTCTTGTCAAATAAGACTTCTTTAGGAGTCTTGTTCTTGAGTGCTTTGTGTGGAGTACGGTTCTGTAGATACACCACTGTTTTGGAAGCCTCTACCCATAGATGCATTGGAAGATCTTGATCATGAAGCATTGCTCTTGTAGCTTCCATGATAGTTCTATTGTTCCTTTCTACAACCTCATTCTATTGTGGATTATATGGAGTGCATAACTCCCTCTTAATCCCTGATTCTTTGCATAAGCATTTAAATTCATTTGATGTGAATTCTCCACCATTATCTAATCAGAATGTATTGATCTTGTTTTCTATGTGGTTCTCAATCAAGGCTTTGAATTATTTGAACTTGTTGAAAACTTAATCTTTGTTCTTCAAGAATTAAATCCATGTCTTCCTAGAAAAGTCACCAATGAAAGAAACATAGTATACATTCCCACTTATAGAATGTGATGACATTGGTCCACATACATCGAAGTGGATGATTTCCAATATTCCTTTTGGTTTGCTTTCACTACTTGGAAATGTCTTCTTTGTATTATTTCCTTTCGCACATCCTTTGCAGACCCCTTCATGTTTTTCTTGAATTTGTGGAAGACCTTCAACAACTTTGCTTGCAAGTGGCAGTGCTCTGTAGTGCACATGTGCAAGCCCTCTGTGCCAAAGTTCATTTGGATCTACTGTATAATGGACCAATGCTTGTTTCAGATGGCCCTTCAATTTGTATAATCTTTCTTCTTGTTCTCCAATCACTATTGCATCATCAATAGTCTTTCCTCTTTGCCACATGAGGACTTGGCCCTATTCAAATGCAGCCCTCATGCCTTTTGCATCTAGTGCCAATATGGATAGAAGATTCATCTTTAGTCCAGGTACAAACAAGACATCCTTGATTTTCATATACTTTCCATAGTCTAGCTTGCAGGAGTATTCACCACTACCTTTTATGGGATATTGGTAGTCATCCCCAAGTTTCACCTTATGGGGTGAATTATGTTCCGATAGTTTCTCAAAGGATTCCTTGAAACCTGTTATGTGTTTGGAATCCCAACTATCAATAAGCCAATCTTTGCTTCCATAAGTGACAGTTCCCATGAGAGCAAAGATCAGAACATATTCATCTTCACTTGAAGAGTCTTCACTTTCTTGTTTTACCCTCTTTCTGGAAGGATCATCATGCTTAGTAGTGTGATCATGATGTATTCTTTTGGAGTTCCTCTTCTTCTTGGATCCATTCTTATTCATGGGACAGTTTCTAGCATAGTGTCCTATTTCATCGCATGTATAACATCTGAGTTTAGATGAACCTTTCTGATGAGAATGCTTACCTTAGTAATGATGCTTTTCCCTTCTTCCTTTCTTGGATTATACTGTGAGAGCTTGATCTTCACTTCCCATATTTTATTCTCGAGCTTCTATTTGAGCTTCTTCTTGTGAAAATTCTTCCCACAGTCTACTAAACTTGACTAACTTATTCCTAGCATATATTCCTTGGATGAAAGAATCCCATGACCTAGGGAGGCCATTCAAAGTTGTCATCACAATTTCTGCATTCTCCACTTCTTAATCTACTGCTTCCAGTTGTTCTTTTATCTGGGAGACCCTTGTGAATTATGACTGGATGGTCTCCTCATTCATGATCTTTACATTGTTCAACTGGTTCCTTAGAGTCATCTTTCGATTAATGTTCTTCGCTTCAAACAGTTTGGTTAGGGCATCAAACATAGCTTTAGGTGTCTTAAGGGAGGACACCTATGGTATGAGGTGATCCTTGAGAGAATTAGAAATGATCCTGTTTTCCATAACCAACTTCTTCTTATGTAAGGACTTGGCCTCATCTCCCTATAGAACTGGAACCTCCTCACTGATATAGGAGTCCAACTCATTTTCTTCCAGGATGGGGGAGATCCTATACTTCCAGGCTCGGAAGTTATCAGCTCCCTCAATTTTTTCATCAATCTTGGTATGATGAGACATCTTAACTGAGAACCTCAAATGGAAATACCAAACATTTAGATCTTACCAAGTCAAGATGTCGTATCTGGATTTGGAGCTGAAATCCTACAGTGCTGGTTCAGGAGCAAATTAGGGTTTTGCTTTTCTGGAGTTCTGTCAAACCAAATGCTTTAAATTTCATCCCTAACTTCGATTTCTGGGAGGATATCAATCCAGGCTTGGGCTCACTGAAAAATTCCACTTCTATGAAAACCCCTAATTTCCGGCATCAATGTTGGGTTCAAAACTGAAAAACCTTAGAATTGGATTTTGTTTCAAATGAAAGATGTGCCCTAGGGTAGAGATTTATTCCACCCTACTTTTACTGAAAATATATGGAGAGAGATCCACAAAATAGGAAGCCCTAGTTCCCGCAGATGCACAGTGTCTTCTTCTCAGGTTAGCTCGGATACCATGCTATATTTTTAACATTAAGCTAGCATATCATTAGGATCTTTAACTGAGAGAACAACAAGCACATCAATCAAACACAAGAGACAATGAACATAGTGTTTTTACTCATGTAAACCATAAATGGAGAAAACCCCATAACTTCCTCAGAGATAGAATCAACACCAAAAGTGAAACCCAAAAATAGCAAGATTATCTCTCGACATCAGTAACCTCTTTCTTCCTTTCCCCAGTGTCTTTCTCTTCCTCAGCTATGCGCTACAACTGAGTGTGAGTGAATGTGTGTTAAATAGAGAGGCTAGCTCTCTATTTATACTAATTCTAGACTTGACTAAACTCAACTAGGGCTGACTTCACTAGGTGAGTCTAATAACCCTAGTGCCCTAGAACTACGGGGACTTTAACCCTTAGACAATAGGATGGTTACCCACATTTACTTGACGTGACTTGATTACATTATAGAAACTCCCTATCAAAACCTCGGGGGATGACATGACTCAAGTACATTACAAATGCATCCCAGAATAAACATCGGGTTACGATACATAAGAAATACAAGTGAATACATTCCGAAATTACAATTACATCAACAATTGGCCCCTCTCCACCATGTTTGCATGTCCCAGTGAGTTCATTGTGCATCGGTTTCATAAACCAGGGTTTTTATCAGGTTCCATAGAAAGTGTAGAAGCCTCGGTGAATCTTACTAATTCTTGAACTTTTAACCATAAAATGTTTGACCATATTTTCAAGGATAAAATGTTTGGTGATATATGAATTGTTCTTGTTGTCGAAATATTGTGTACTTGCATATTTGAATTTAAACTTATATTATCTTCATGATCGTGTATATTCTAGCATTGGTTATGAATTCTAATTTGGAAAAACTTTGGGTTGAATTTGTTAAGTGATTTAACACATATATTGAATATAAGTTTTTTAATATGTGGCTTGAAAATAAAAGAGTAGATTTATTGATGTTGTAATTTGTTGTAATAAGATATTTTGCATATGTTATATTCTTGGAAAGAGTTCCCTAATGGATGTATCTTCATGGTATTAATGTATACTTGGACTACGGTTTATTTTGTTGGGTTTCCTTGTAAAATTAGGATGAAGATATGTGAAATATTAGACCATAGTGATCACCTTCACACGCATGTTGAGGAGAATAAAATGAGCATAGTAACCACCTTCGCACACATATTGAGGTTAAGCATTGGAGCATTGTAACCAGCTCTGACACATATGTCGAGGAGCATTGGGAACAAGAAGACATGGTACACAACTAGAGGAGGAATGCATTACATTAGGAAAATTGGATATGCATTAGGACACTAGGGTTTATATATGTAACTAAACCTTTGATAAGGAGATATAATACTAGTGTAATTGATGGTTGTCTTGCAAAATCCGTAGCTCTTGTTGTAAATGAAAATGAGGTACAATTAGGGTTCCAACCCTATAGAATATACAAAGAAAAGAGCTAACATATTTGGCAATATTGCAGTCATGTTCTTAGTTTCCCTTTCCACCCTCCTCACGTGTGTTTTTTTCTTTTGTGTTATTTTAGTTTCTATTATGTAGAACCACTTAAACCATATACCTAAGATAAAAGAGAAAATAGCAAAAAAAGCTAGGGTTTTAGTAATTACAAACCATAAACCTAAAAACTAGGGTTTTATAAAGTAGAAATTCACATACATAGAGATCATGTGCTCCGTTACTCTCACTTATGTAGAAATAATTAAACCAACTACTTAAGCTACATGGATAAATAAATAAATAAAACTAGGAATTCATGAACTACAAACCACAAACCTAAAAAATAAGGATTACAAATACCTAGACCATATATCTAATCTATAAGAACAAATGTCAAGAAATCTAGGTCCTTCTTGAACTAGAAACCACAAACTTAAAAGCTAGGGTTCACATATTTAGACATAGAACTACAAGGTAGGGTTTATGAACTCATTAGATTTATATCATTATATTTGTTAGTATTACTTAAGTAGAAACTAGTAGAACCATATACATAGAATATATATACTTGTAATACAACATAGCTAGGGTTTCATGAACTACATTGGATGCAATTTTCCTTTCAATTATGCATGTCGTTGAAGCATGTTAGTAGTGTTAATGGGATGTTATCACCATATCGTACAAATTCAACCTCTTTTGCAACCGACATACATTGACATAGACCCCAATCAATCCAATTTTCATGATGCTGGGATTGTCAAACTAAGAATGATTTACATCCAAGATAAAATGATTATGACAGTCCAAAACACTAATTTCCATCTTGCCAAAATGAGTGTACAATCCCAAATGCAAGTACTAATGATAAACAAGAGTTTAAATTGCACTTTGAATTAGTGAAAGGTAATATCTAAACAAAAGTATTTCCATCCAAGTATTTAGCATTATGACAGTCCTAGATTTCACTTTTTAGCTTTTCATGAAAAAGGTACAATCTTTTAAGTAAACATCAATGATAAAAAAAAATTATAAGTACCAAGTTTCCAAGCCAATGGGACTCTTAAACCAAATCAAATTTCTAGTAAAGTAAAATGTCTTACGATAGTCCAAGATGTAATTTGTAGTCAAGTAGGAATGATAACAAGTATATTCACTTTCCTTTTGATGACACACTGACTTGCAAGCAATTCAAGGCCTTTTCTTGTATTTTGCCAAGTTATGGATGTTTATATACCACTGTGAAATTTGTTTAAGTATGGCTGGGAATTATTGTTTAGATACAGTCCCTTTAGGGTTTCTTTGTGCCACTTTAAATTGGGTTTTGGATAAATTTGAGGCGAGGCGTCAGTGAGTGGGTAAGCTAGAAAGGCAAGAAATTGACCTTAGGCTAGGATAGGTGGGAAAGAAGGATATTAGCACTTCCCTAAATAGGATATTACAGTTATGAATTAGGAAAGCTCGGAGGAATTTAAAGGAAAAAATAGTGACGAAGTTATCCTTGCATTAGGGTATTAGTATTGTAGTAGGTTAGGACTACTGCTAAAGGAGAAGTTAGGGTAGATTAGGATGAGTTAGTGGTGTTCTACGACTGTCCAAAATGTATATTATAGTCATAGATATAGGAAGAGCTGTGTGGGTCTATGTAGTGTGGAAATGAAAGGAATAATCCTTGCTTTAGAGAGAGGGAAAGGTTCGAGTCTAGGGAAAGGGATTTAGAAAGGGTTAGGATAGATTAGAATGGTTTAGGTGTGTCTTGTGGATTCCTAATAGGTATTATTACAGTCTACTTTTATAGATAGTCCTAGGTTTATTAACGGTTATAAAATGGAGTAGAAGGCCTATTGATATGGACATATGTGAAGTAATCAATGCTTATGTGAATTCTTCCATGCTTAAGCTTTGAACTATTTCATTTGATTAGTCTATAAAGAATATGTGACATATGACTACAATCCTAGGCATGATCATATAAAAAAAAAAGGTACTTTATAAGAGGCCACAAGAGATGGTTAGATAGGGTTGGTGTTAGGGTTTCCTTCCTATGTTTAGGGTTTCATCATTGATTCTAAACCCTAGGTTATGAATGCTAACCCCAAAACACCATTTGGGTTAGGGTTTTCTCATTGATTCTAAACCCCGGGTTATGCATGCTAACCCTTAAATCATTAAAATTGCAACAAATACAATACATCACTAAAGTTGCAAGTGATCAACAATAGAGTAACAAATATGTATGTATTCAATGAATGTGAGCAATGTCAACTTTGTCTTCAAATGATATAAATTTCCAAATTTATCAAAATCAATGTTTTACAAGTAGATGTAACAAATGAAAGCCAACAACAATCATGTTCAATATTATTCTCAAGCTCATAAATACTGTGAAATTTCCACTCAATCAAATGGTAAGAGAATATCATTCCAATATCAATTTCTAGCTTGCAAAATGAGACAATAATTACTATGTAAATACCGAAGAAAAACAAGTTCTTTCTATTGCAATTTGGACAATGAATACAACTGTAGGTGTTGGTATGTTGGTTCAATAGGAGTTAGGGTTCTATAGGAGTTAGATTTCAACAAAGAGCTAGATGAAATTATTCATGAAATTCATCTTAAGGAGAGAAGAAAGTATTTAACTTTGTAGATTTTGTGAGAGAAGGATAGGGATTGTGGCATTTGAAAAACCATAAGGTTACTTGGTGTGCTTGTTGTAATGATTATTTTTGGAATGAGTGACCAAATTTAGTTAGAACTAATTCTTATCTAGGAGTTGTTGGTAGCTGTAACACCCCAGTTTTGACCCCGTTGCATTTAAATAAATGATGTAAATAATCATGGTGTAGAGCTAGGAAAAAGCACCACCATCGATTTAGTATTTATGTTTCAGAAATTAAGGTTGGGATGATCGTATTTTTTTTTATGATAGCTAAACATTAAAAAGTTGGACATCATGTTAAATTTTAAATTTTTAATTAAAAAACCCACAATCGGCTATGTCAATGCAACTAAATGAGATGGGGGCATAATTTTTCCTAAGGATGAGGGAGTGGGGGTTTCGAAGAGGGGAAAGAAATTTGAAATGGAGAAAGGACCATTTTTGGAAAAATGTTTTTATTTTTTTTCTTGAAGAAGAAAAGAAAAAAAAAAGACCACCTTTCCCTCATGCAGCAGCATTTCACCTTACCTTGCATATCATCGAACTGATCAATCGAAGATGGGAGGGATCATGATAGTGTTGGAAATGTCAGGAAGTGGTTTATGGCCATGCCCTATGTTTCGATGAAAAGTAAAGGTTCTCAATGAATTTTTTTAATTCCGTATGATAATGGGGTATGAGTACACTATAGAGTGGCATCAGAGCTATTGGTTGCAGCATTGGGCTTGGATGGAGCAATTTGGATAGTGCAAGGGATAAGAATATCCATGGATACTAGCATTGTCATATGCTACAGAGTGGTATCTACAAAATGGTGCCAACACTATAGCGTGGTATCAGCATTGTAGATTGCAGCATCTGGCCTGAAGGGCTCGAGTTGAACAATTAATGGAGATGTTGGTTACCACATTGGGCCTAGATAGGCCAGGTGACAGTAAGTAAATGGTTTTAATTTTGAGTTAGTATGTATCTAACAAATGGTCTTTGATAACATATTTTGCAAAGTCATAGTGCATATTGGAAAAGTGGGTTGTTGGTTCAACTGTGAGAACTGACAACATGCAGGATGATACACAGAACCCCAATCAGAATGAGGAAGTTGTTATGGGGGGGAATTTCCAAGTTGGAAATGTTGAGACAGAGTCTAATTTGAGAATATTGTAAGAGACTCCCCCATATTTTGTAGCCACCATGAGAAGCCTAATGGTAGAGATGCAGTGTTACAAGGCAGATAATGAAATATTGGTTAAGTATCAGGAGGAGCAGAATCAACTAAATGTAGCCATGATGCAAATTTTGACAGATATTCAAAGAAAGATGAACTTTGGGGACTGGGTAGAAAATCCAGAAGAGAGTAACAACACTACTAGAAGAAGAAAGAGATCACCTAGTGAGTCATCTGACTCTAAAGGGTCAACTGGAGATTCAATCTCTTCTTCTCATGAGAATCAAAGAAGGAGGCACTACTAGAACCACTCACGAGATGAATTTAAAAAAGCAATGAATCCTACCTTTAAGGGTGAGATTAAGAATGGTCAAGAAGCTGAATCTTGGCTTCTTGGAATGAGGAAATATTTCCAAGTCCAACACTATTATGGAAATATAAAAGATAGAGAAGCCATTTTCAATTTGACAAGAAGAGCATCCATATGGTGGTAGCATTTGCGATATGTAAACAAGATAAATGAAAGGAAGATTGTGTGGAAGCAGTTTCGGAAGTATTTCAAGGAGAAGTACCTCTCTGATAGGTACAATGATGACAAGATAAAAGAGTCCCATGGGCTAATATTGGGATAGAAAACCACGGAGAAATATGCAAAACATTTCTTGGGATTGCTGAGGTATGTCATGTATATTAAAGATGATAAGGTAAAAATCCACTGCTTTTTGAGTTTACTGCCTTATTCCTACAAAGACCAAATTGAGTTCTATGAAACCAGAACTCTGGAAGAGGAGATAAGAAAAGCTAAGTATTGCTATGAGCAAAGAAAGAGAAAACCTTACTACTAGAAAACATGGAAGAACAAGATAAATGAGAAGAAAGATCAAAGGAATAAAGGGTTCAAACCTTATAACTAAAAGAAGTAGCAGAAGCATCCATCCCAAGTTGAGAAGCAACAATCTAGAGTGGTGGGATAAGAGCCAAGAAATCCATAGCAGAACATAGCACCACTCAAATGTTGGAAATGTGGAGGACCCCACCTACCCAAGTACTATCCACTTAACAATGAAAATCTAAGGCCAGCAAACAATATTCAAGAGGCAGAAATAGTGGGATCAGTAGCAAGGGTGGTACCTAGAATTTATGCAGCACTGAAAGATAGTCAGGAAGATCACCAGTCAACAGGGGTTGAAGTTACAGGTAATATTTTTGAGCAATCTATTTCTATTTTGATTGACCGTGATTCTACTCACAGTTATATTGATCCTAGAGTAGTGGAGGTTTCTTCTATTAGGAAATAAAATCATAGCAAGTCTTGGTTAGCTCATCTAGCCACTAGAATTAAGAGAAAATTTAATGAAGTGGTGGAGAAATGTCCATTGATGATGAATGGATTGGTCACTTGTTTAAATATGAATCTTCTACCACTTGGTTCCTATGATGTTCTCATTCAAATGGACTGGTTAGAAGCTCACATAGTGAATCTTAACTGTTCTAACAAGACTTTTGAATGTATGGATGAAGAGGGGAACCCATTAATCGTAAGAGTCATTCCAAAGGTAATCTCGGTAAGGCAGATTTCAACAATGCAATTAAATAAGTTTTGTAGAAAAGTTTGTTAGTTGTATGCAGCCCATGTTCAGGAGGCAGAAGAGAGAGAAAGTCCTAGGTTGGAAGACTATCTTGGGTTGCAAGATTTCAAGGATTTTTTTCCTGATGAGGTTCCAGGACTTCCTCCAAAGAGGGACATATATTTCACAATTGAACATGTGCCAAGACCAGCACTAGTGTCAAGAGAACCCTACATAATGAGTACACTAGAAATGTTAGAGTTGAAGATGCAACTGCAAGAATTGTTGGAGAAAAAGTATATCAGGTCGAGTGTGTCTCCTTGGGGAGCACCGGTTTTGTTTGTAAAGAAGAAAGATGGTACACTCAAATTATGTATTGATTAGAGATAGCTGAACAAGGTCACCGTGAGAAAAAAAATATCCCTTGCCAAGAATTGATGACCTCTTTGATCAAATGAAAGGAGAAAAGGTGTTTTCAATATTGAATCTATGTGTGGTTACCATCAGGAGGGAATAAAGGATGGATACATTCATAAAACAGTCTTCAGAACAAGGTATGGACCATTTTGGACTCATAAATGTACCAGCAAAATTTATGTGCATTATGAATAGTGTCTTCAATAGGTATTTGGACAAATTTGTTCTTGTTTTCCTTGATGACATTATTTTTATTCTAAGAATCAAGAAGAGCATGAAGAACATTTGAGACTAACATTGCAATTTCCTAGAGAACATCAATTGTATGCAAAGCCGAGCAAGTGTGACTTTTATAGGGATAGAATTCAGAACTTGGGTCACATTAGTTTAGAAGAGGTTATATCTGTAGAACTTGAGAAGATGGAAGCTATTAATAATTGGCCTACTCCAAAGAATGTGATAGAGGAAAGATCTTTTATGGGCTTGCATGATATTATAGGAGAGTCATTGAAGGATTCTCCAAGGTTGCACATGCTATCACTTCTTTGCAAAGGAATGGGATACGGGTTGAATGGACCTTCAAGTGTGAAGAAAGTTTCAAGCAGTTGAAGTATATTCTCATAAGTGCACCTGTCTTGAAACTTACGGACCTAGAGAAATATTTTGTGGTATGTACAGATGCATGTGATCGATGACTTGGAGGCGTCCTTATGCGAGACAACCAAGTGATATGTTATGAACCCAGGAAGCTGAAGAAGCATGAAAGGAACTATGCCACACATGATCTGGAACTTGAAGCCATTATACATGCTCTCAAGATGTGCAGACATTACTTGATGGGAAGAATATTTGAGCTAAGGATAGATCATTGTGGTCTAAAGTATTTGTTTGATAAACCTACTATGAATTCTAAGCAAGTGAGATGGTTGGAGTTTTTATGTGAGTTTGATTTTGAAATCAAGCACATAAAGGGAAAGTAAAATAAGGTAGCTGATGCACTCGGTAGGAAGGTGTAGGAAATGCATGTGGCATCCATTAGTATTTTCCAATTAGATTTCAGGCAACAGATTTCTAATCATGTTGTTGAAGATGAATTGTATGCATAGGTCAAGGACAAGTTGCAACAATGAAGCCTTGAAAAGAATTATGAAGGGCATAAATTGGAAGAAGATGGACTTCTTACTTATAAGAATAGAATTTATATTCCAAATGTATCATATTTGAGGAGGGTTATTATGGATGAGATCTATCTAGCCCCATATTCTTGTCACCCAGGATTTCAAAAGACGATTTCTACAACTAGAAAGAAATACTTTTATCCTGAAATGAAAGAGGACATCGCTGACTATATTTCAAGGTGCATGAAGTGTCATCAAGTGAAGGTTGAACATCAACACCAACAGGTTTGTTGTAGCCTTTTCCGGTTCCATAATGGAAATGGGAAGTTATTTCCATGGATTTTATTATAGGATTTCCAATGACTTGGAGACAACATGATTCCATCATGGTTGTGGTGGACAAGTTGATAAAGGAAAAAAAAATTATACCGGTTAATTCTACGCATAAGACTAATGGCATTGCAAATATATTCATGAAGGATATTTTCAAACTGGATGGATTGCATAAGGCAATAGTCTCTAACAAAGATGTCAAGTTGACTTCCAACTTTTGGAAGGGGTTGTTTGCATATTTGGGTACAAAGTTGAATTTCAACACTGCCTACCATCCTTAAACCGATGGATAGACCAAGAGAGTTAATAAGGTACTGGAATACATGCTTCACATGTATGTGATGGAAAAACCAACCAAGTGGGAAGATTTGTTACACATGGTAGATTTTTCTTATAATAATGGAAAACAAGCATCCTTGGGGATGAGTCCATATGAAGCTTTATATGGCAGAAGGTATAGGATGACAGTGACTTGGGATAATCCAGTGAACAGGATTGTTCTTGGTCCATAATTGCTCAAGGAGAAGGAGCAAGAAGTTTTAAAGATCAGGAAGAATTTGAAGGTAGTCCAGGACAGATAGAAAAGTTATGCAGATAAGCATAAGGTGAACAGAGAGTTTAGTGTTGGGGATCATGTTTACCTTAGAGGGAAGGAAAAGAAAAGGTCCTTGAATCTTGGAATTTGTGCCAATTTGTCACCTAAATACTGTGGGTCATTTGAAGTGCTTGAAATAAAAGGGCCAGTTGCATATAGAATTACATTGCCTGGTAGCACTAGAGCTCATAATTTTTTCCATGTTTATTTGCTTAAGAAATATGTACATGATCCTAACCATGTAATAAATTTGGATGTGATATAGGTGGAACCAGAGGTAGAGCTCCAAGTCAAGCCTATGCGGATCCTCGTGGGGAATTTTAGAATGCTCTGGAAACTGAGCAATAGGACAGTGAAGGTGCAATGGGTGCACTATGGTCCTGAAGAAGGTATGTGGGAGTTGGAGGATGTCATGTGACTAGCACATCCACTTTTGTTCGAATTTGTGGATTGTTGAGGGTAGTACCAGCAAGCATTTTTCTTCAATGCTGTTAAGCACTAAGGACAATGTTGTTGAAGGGGGAGGGGAATGTAACACCCCAGTTTTGACTCCGTTTCATTTAAATAAATGATGTAAATAATCACGGTGTGGAGCTAGGAAAAATCCCAACCATCGATTTAGTATTTATGTTTCGGCAATTAAGGTTGGGCAAATGGTATTTTTTGTATGCTAGCTAAACATTAAAAAGCTAGACATCATGTTAAATTTGCAATTTTTAATTTAAAAAAACCACAGCTAGCTATTTCAATGCAACTAAATGAGATGGGGGCATGCTTTTTCCTAAGGATGAGGGCATGGGGGATTGGAAGAGGGGGGGGGCAATTCAAAATGGGTAGAGAACCATTTCTTGAAAAATGTTTTTATTTTTTTTCTTGAGCAAGAAAACACAAAAAATGACCACCTTTACTTTATGCGGCAACGTTTCACCTTCCCTCATTGTTTTGGAAGGGAAAAAAGTATTTTGGAAACCCAATTGGGCATTCATGCAGTAGCAAGAAAGAAAAAAAATTCTAAGTCTAAACGTTTCACAAAAATTTCTCCTGTCCAATGATTTGAATCATTCACATTTTTTGTTTCCATGTGTGGATTATTTCTCTTCACATTTTCTCTAGTATGCTAATCATTTTTTGGAACTCAATTTCCTAGTAGCCGATTTGGTGTTCTTGATTGAAATTACAAACAAACGATTTTGTTTTGGTAATGGTAGCAGTCAGTATGGCTCCAACAATGTTTAGAAATCCTTGATTACGGTGTGTGTATGTAATTCCTGGCATCTTCTATGCTTCATTAATTCTGGTACTAAGATAACTGTGTGCACATCCTTACTTTGGAATCTACATTGATTGAAAGAATGGAAATGGAGTCTAGACTTGCTTGATAATCCTAGTGTGTTAAAGAACCTCACAAACCAATCTAGAAGGTTGGTTTTCTTCTTTGCATGGCATGCATAGCACTCAAAGGGAAGGCATGGCTTGAGGGACTATGTAGCAAAGAAGGGAATGCTTCCTTGTGTTGGTTGTGCAATTTTTTAGAAATTAGGACAGATTCGGTGTGGGTGTTCATAGCTCTAGGGTTGAGCTCACTAGCTTAGAATTCAGTCTTTATACCTCCTTGGCAGCTTGATAAACCAAACTGGAAGGATGGAATGGCTGGTAGCCTAATAAACCCATTTATTGGCTTGGTTTTTTCACATGTGAATTTGGTTAAGTGTAAACTACTTCCTGTGTAAGTTTGATGAACCCAACCGTGTTGGTTTCGTTGAGTTTTATTGTACACTTGGCTACGGGGAAAGTCTGCTAGTGTTCCTTATTCCTTGGGGAAAATCATGCCCAGCACGAGGGTAGCAGTGTTGCTGAGACATTGATGAGTGCACTGGCATATGGGTGGGTGGAACGTTGCAATGACATAGCTAGTTGAGAGACAAGTTCTTCTCAAGATAAGTGTTCTTATCTATGTTAACATCTGCAATTGTATTTCTTGCATTGTAATTGCTTGATGGAATAGGATGAACATGTTGGATGCATTGAATTGATGAAGTGTTCCTTTGGATAACTGCAACTATAAGAATCTATGTATGCTTCCTTCAATGCATTGTTAAACTAAGTTGTAGGGTTAGAATGTTGGATTTTTGTTGGTCTGGATGGCCAAGTCTATTCAAAGACTTCGATTAGCAGGTCGAAATTCAAGCAAAAACCTTCTTCCTCAATGGTTTATTTCACAGGTGGGATGAGGAATGCAGAAGACTTCCTTTGGCAGAATTGGACCTGCGCAATTTCCTTTCCACAATTGCGAGATGCAACATGTCGAGATGTATTTTTGTGGAGTTATGAATTTTTGCAATTTTTGTTCTACAATGCACCTTTCCACAACTTACAGGATGCAGGATGTAGGATGTGGGATTGCGGTATCACGATTTCCACAGTTCTCGATCCTAAAACCAAGTTTTTCGCACCATTGATTTTTACGAGATGATTCTTAGCCATTGATTTGATTCCAAATGTGGGACTTGTGATCATTGATTTCCATCGCTATTTCTCTCCATCGTTCGATCTCCTCTAAGATCTTTCCTTGCATATCATTGAACTGATCAATGGAGGACGAGATGGATCATGAGATTGTTAGAAATGTCAAGAAGTTGTTTGTGGACATGCATTCTATTTCGATGAACAGTAAAGGTTCTTGATGAAATTTTTTAATTCCGCATGATAATGGGGTATGGGTATGCTATAGTAGCTAGGGTTTCAAAGAGCTGGACTTGTAAATTCCTAGGAGGGATGCTAAGTGTAGAGAAGAGGTTTTGAAAGGGGATGAAGGTCTGACTCTATAGCTCAAGGATAAGAGTATGAAGTTCCAATATTAGGGTTAGGAAATGAGATAGGGGAGGTAGAAAGGTAAGTGAGTAGGTTAGGATATGGAGAAGACAAGAAGGGTTTGGAAGGGTAGAAAGCGAGGGTTTTAGGTTAGGTGTCTAGTTAGGTCTAGGTCCTTAGCGTTTAGGTCTGCAATAACAAGGCTGAAGCTAGGTATGCCAAGCTGGGACAACAAATGGAACGGTTGAGGGGTGAAGGGACGCTTCGAAAACTAAAAAAAGATATTGATAAAATTATTTGGTAGAAAGAAGAAAGCTTCATGGAAAAATTTGCTAGATTGAAAAATTATTTGCACTATGGTTTAAAAGATTAGGTATTTGGTATTTAAAATTATCATTTCTATTGTAAAAATTTATGCAGTTGTGTATTTTTTTGTTACCTACACTGTTAAAATTTTTGATGCATTTTATTGTGAACATACAGATTTTATTACTTCGTCAACAATAAGTATTGCAAGCCCATCAACTGTAAACTACTACTACATTCGACATAATGTATGCAAATCTGTAATAAAAGGAGAGGTAATATACATAAGTGCAAAATGATATATTGATATACAAATTTTTTTAGTGATATACAATAGTATTGAAAAATGGAACATCATTCCCAATATCTATATAATAGAAACTTGTGTCGTATACAAAATATGGTAACTCGTGCCCTATACAAAATATGGAAACTCATGCCAAAATGCCACATCATGGCTAGTTTACATAGGAGGATCTCTCGATCCTCCTTCCCACCTGGGAGCTCCCAGGTGTAGCTCCAACATTCATCTTCCTCTTCTTCAAGCTAGAGGAATCTCGATTCTTCTGGCCGCTTTAACCACCTCCCCTTGGGATCTAAAATGAAAACAATCAAATATCAACTTTTATAGAAAATTATACAAGTATAAAACAAAATTTAAAAATCAAAATTACGTTTTCAAATATTAAATAGCTCACCTTAGATGAGACCGTAAGTGGTAAGAGGCCTACCCTCCTCTGTGATCCAAGTCTCTCGGCAATTCCATCCTGCAACATTTAAAAAGTAATATAGCTCATACGATTTACTTTCTATGTTAATTTTTGTTAATATTGCATAATATTTTCATAAAATAATCAATCTCAGCATGAACACAACAGGCTGGTCCTGAGGGTTGGCAGGTGGAGCAATCAACTCGTCCTCAAGGGTGGTAGGTGGACACTAGTAGAAAATGAGAAATTAATGACTAAAAAAATGACTAAAATTAGACTATAAACGACTATTTCTTAGTTGGTGACTAATAGTAGCAAATTACCACTATCTTATAGCTAGTCGTATTTCACTAGTCATTAATAGCTTAACTTAGTAGTCATTGATTTAGTCACTGATTTAGTCATTGATAGTCAATGATATAGTCATTGTTTTAGTCATTGATAGTTAATGATTTAGTCATTGATTTAGTCACTGAGTGAGTCATTGATTTAGTCGTTGATTTAGTCACTGATTGCAACCATTAATGACCAAATATATGACTAAATAAACTACTAGATTTAACATATTAATGACTAATCTAAATATGACTAAGATACGGGAAATTAGCTACTAATAGTCGTATATATGCGAATTTAATCGTTTTTGTAGTCACAAATTTATGATAGGGCGCGGAGGAATCGAACCACCAACCTCCTGCCTATAATTAGGTAGGCGCTCTACCATTGAGCTAGCATCCTTTAAGAAGTTGTTATTGCTTGACAATGATAATATTCAAACAAATTTATGATAGATATCAATCTACAAACTACATAATTATTACTATTACAACTTACCAGTAACTAGTATTTATGATAAACTAATTCCTGAGAGCTATGTACAATTTTCCATGTAACTAAAGCTAATAAAAATACTACAAATACTCTTACCAAAGAGATTTAGTGATGAGTACCTCTTTCCATTCTTCATCACTATCATTCTCATAGTCCAAAGAAGAATCCTTCCTGAAAGGATTTCAAAGCCCAATGGCATCACTGCATCAAAAACAATAAAAGAGTAAACTCAAACAATAAGAAACAGCAGGCGTGTCTAGATCTACTCCAAAAGCATAAAAGTAAGTTAAACTGACTGATAAGGTAAATCCTCTTATATGCTTAATCATGAAAGAGCATGCTCAAGCATATAATTTCCTTATTCAGATAGAAAGTATCAGTTCTTGAACTATACAGTAAAAGTAACATTTGAAGAACTTAAAAAGGTGGAGCCAAGCAAGCTAAGAATGAGAGAAACCTAGCAGAAGAAAAGCCAGCTCAAAAATGAAGATATATTTCTGTAGTTTGTCCCACAGGCCAAGATCCTAACAGTGAAAAACCTTAGAATGAGATTACTCCAGAGACTCATATGAATGTATCTACTGTAAACCAGATTAAAGAGGCCTTGACTTACCTATATTAGTCAACTACCATATCACCAAATATGATCATGAAAGAGAGCAGTCTACTTAAACAGTTTAAGCTCCTCCACCTATGGCAGATTGGTTAAGAGCATTTTCCTTGTAACTAAAGCTAATAAAAATACTACAAATACTCTTACCAAAGAGATTTAGTGATGAGTACCTCTTTCCATTCTTCATCACTATCATTCTCATAGTCGAAAGAAGAATCCTTCCTGAAAGGATTTCGAAGCCCAATGGAATCAATGCATCAAAAACAATAAAAGATTACACTCAAACAATAAGCAACAGTAGGAGTGTCTAGAGCTACTCCAAAAGCATAAAAGTAAGTTAAACTGCCTGATAAGGTAAATCCTCTTATATGCTTGATCATGAAAGAGCAATCTCAAGCATATAATTTCCTTATTCAGATAGAAAGTATCAGTTCTTGAACTATACAGTAAAAGTAACATTTGAAGAACTTAAAAAGGTGGAGCCAAGCAAGCTAAGAATGAGAGAAACCTAGCAGAAGAAAAGCCAGCTCAAAAATGAAGATATATTTCTATAGTTTGTCCCACACGCCAAGATCCTAACAGTGAAAAACCTTAGAATGAGATTAATCCAGAGACTCATATGAATGTATCTACTGTAAACCAGATTAAAGAGGCCTTGACTTACCTATATTAGTCAACTACCATATCACCAAATATGATCATGAAAGAGAGAAGTCTACTTAAACAGTTTAAGCTCCTCCACCTATGGCGGATTGGTTAAGAGCCAGCATCCTACTCTAAAGGACTAGAAAAGAGATAAACAATTAAAGTAACTTAGAATCTATATCCATCGATAGTCTGTTGGAAAGCATGGCGAAAAAGAGATTGAAGAAGGGAACAAAATCTGGGCACTGGGGCAGGTATTAAGGGCAAAAGCACTATTTACAGAATCAGTTAAATACGGTGATAAGAAGAAGGAATTTGTCTCTCTGAGAGAAAAAAAATAAGGATTAAAAATTGGTGTCTAAAAGACTAAATCAAACTTCCAATACCTTCAAAAACTTTATACTTGAAAGTACCATTTACTTGGTATAAACAATTTCTTCGGTGCCTTAAAGGAGGCACTTCAGGTATTCTGAACACATGTTATCATTGGTGCATTAAAAAATGACTTGCACACGAAAGTGGTTTGGGAACAAGTTTATAGAAAATATAATCAATGTGCAAGATGGTTAAGTTTGACCATGTTGAAGATGAGGAAAGTCAACATTTTAAGGAAGACAAAATAATTTATATATTTAGTAGGAAAGCAAAACAGCAAAATAATTTTAAGATGAGTTGAATTATTAGAACTTTGGAAGAGAACAACCAAATCCTTGGTAAATGTATAGAACCCAATTTACTTCATGTACACAGGTCATACAAACCAGGAAGTAAAAGTACACAGGTCCTTATTCAGATAGAAAGTATCAGTTCTTGAACTATACATTAAAAGTAACATTTGAAGAACTTAAAAAGGTGGAGCCAAGCAAGCTAAGAATGAGAGAAACCTAGCAGAAGAAAAGCAGCTCAAAAATGAAGATATATTTCTGTAGTTTGTCCCACAGGCCAAGATCCTAACAGTGAAAAACCTTAGAATGAGATTACTCCAGAGACTCACATGAATGTATCTACTGTAAACCAGATTAAAGAGGCCTTGACTCACCTATATTAGTCAACTACAATGTCACCAAATATGATCATGAAAGAGAGCAGTCTACTTAAACAGTTTAAGCTCCTCCACCTATGGCAGATTTGTTAAGTGCCAGCATCCTACTCTAAAGGACTAGAAAAGAGATAAACAATTAAAGTAACTTAGAATCTATATCCATGGATAGTCTGTTCGAAAGCATGGCGAAAAAGAGACTGAAGAAGGGCACAAAATATGGGCACTGGGGCAGGTATTAAGGGCAAAACCGCTATTTATAGAATCAGTTAAATATGATGATAAGAAGAAGGAATTTGTCTCTCTGACAGACAAAAAATAAGGATTAAAAATTGGTGTCTAAAAGACTAAATCGAACTTCCAATACCTTCAACAACTTTATACTTGAAAGTACCATTTAATTGGTATAAACAATTTCTTCGGTGCCTTAAAGGAGGCACTTCAGGCATTCCGAACACATGTTATCATTGGGGCATTAAAAAATGACTTGCACACGAAAGTGGTTTGGGAACAAGTTTATAGAAAATATAATCAATGTGAAAGATGGTTAAGTTTGACCATGTTGAAGATGAGGAAAGTCAACATTTTAGGGAAGACAAAATAATTTATATATTTAGTAGGAAAGAAAAACAGCAAAATAATTTTAAGATGAGTTGAATTATTAGAACTTTGGAAGAGAACAACCAAATCCTTGGTAAATGTACAAAACCCAATTTACTTCATGTACACAGGTCATACAAACCAGGAAGTAAAAGTACACAGGACCTTATTCAGATAGAAAGTATCAGTTCTTGAACTATACAGTAAAAGTAACATTTGAAGAACTTAAAGAGGTGGAGCCAAGCAAGCTAAGAATGAGAGAAACCTAGCAGAAGAAAAGCCAGCTCAAAAAATGAAGATATATTTCTGTAGTTTGTCCCACAGGCCAAGATGCTAACAGTGAAAAACCTTAGAATGAGATTACTCCAGAGACTCATATGAATGTATCTACTATAAACCAGATTAAAGAGGCCTTGACTTACCTATATTAGTCAACTACCATGTCACCAAATATGATCACAAAAGAGAGCAGTCTACTTAAACAATTTAAGCTCCTCCACCTATGGCAGATTGGTTAAGAGCCAGCATCCTACTCTAAAGGACTAGAAAAGAGATAAACAATTAAAGTAACTTAGAATATATATCCATGGATAGTCTGTTGGAAAGCATAGCGAAAAAGAGACTGAAGAAGGGCACAAAATCTGGGCACTGGGGCAGGTATTGAGGGCAAGACCACTATTTACAGAATCAGTTAAATACGGTGATAAGAAGAAGGAATTTGTCTCTCTGACAGACAAAAAATAAGGATTAAAAATTGGTGTCTAAAAGACTAAATCGAACTTCCAATACCTTCAACAACTTTATACTTGAAATTACCATTTACTTGGTATAAACAATTTCTTCGGTTCCTTAAAGGAGGCACTTCAGGCATTCTGAACACATGTTATCATTGGGGCATTAAAAAATGACTTGCACACGGAAGTTGTTTGGGAACTAGTTTATAGCAAATATAATCAATGTGCAAGATGGTTAAGTTTGACCATGTTGAAGATGAGGAAATTCAACATTTTAGGGACGACAAAAGAATTTATATACTTAGTAGGAAAGCAAAACAGCAAAATAATTTTAAGATGAGTTGAATTATTAGAACTTTGGAAGAGAACAACCAAATCCTTGGTAAATGTACAGAACCCAATTTACTTCATGTACACAGGTCATACAAACCAGGAAGTAAAAGTACACAGGTCCTTATTCAAATAGAAAGTATCAGTTCTTGAACTATACAGTAAAAGTAACATTTGAAGAACTTAAAAAGGTGGAGCCAAGCAAGCTAAGAATGAGAGAAACCTAGCAGAAGAAAAACCAGCTCAAAAATGAAGATATATTTCTTTAGTTTGTCCCACAGGCCAAGATCCTAACAGTGAAAAAACTTAGAATGAGATTACTCCAGAGACTTATATGACTGTATCTACTATAAACCAGATTAAAGAGGCCTTGACTTACCTATATTAGTAAATTACCATGTCACCAAATATGATCATGAAAGAGAGTAGTCTACTTAAACAGTTTAAGCTCCTCCACCTATGGCAGATTGGTTAAGAGCCAGCATCCTACTCTAAAGGACTAGAAAAGAGATAAACAATTAAAGTAACTTAGAATCGATATCCATGGATAGTCTGTTGGAAAGCATGGCGAAAAAGAGACTGAAGAAGGGCACAAAATCTTGGCACTGGGGCAGGTATTAAGGGCAAAACCACTATTTACAGAATCAGTTAAATATGGTGATAAGAAGAAGGAATTTGTCTCTCTAATAGACAAAAAATAATGATTAAAAATTGGTTTCTAAAAGACTAAATCGAACTTCCAATACCTTCAACAACTTTATACTTGAAAGTACCATTTACTTGGTATAAACAATTTCTTCGGTGCCTTAAAGGAGGCACTTCAGGCATTCTGAACACATGTTATCATTGGGGCATTAAAAAATGACTTGCACACGGAAGTGGTTTGGGAACTAGTTTATAGAAAATATAATCAATGTGCAAGATGGTTAAGTTTGACCATGTTGAAGATGAGGAAAGTCAACATTTTAGGGAAGACAAAATAATTTATATATTTAGTAGGAAAGCAAAACAGAAAAATAATTTTAAGATGAGTTGAATTATTAGAACTTTGGAAGAGAACAACCAAATCCTTGGTAAATGTACAGAACCCAATTTATTTCATGTACACAGGTCATACAAACTAGGAAGTAAAAGTACACAGGTCCTTATTCAGATAGAAAGTATCAGTTCTTGAACTATACAGTAAAAGTAACATTTGAAGAACTTAAAAAGGTGGATCCAAGCAAGCTAAGAATGAGAGAAACCTAGCAGAAGAAAAGCCAGCTCAAAAATGAAGATATATTTCTGTAGTTTGTCCCACAGGCCAAGATCCTAACAGTGAAAAACCTTAGAATGAGATTACTCCAGAGACTCATATGAATGTATCTACTATAAACCAGATTAAAGAGGCCTTGAATTGCCTATATTAGTCAACTACCATGTCACCAAATATGATCATGAAAGAGAGCAGTCTACTTAAACAGTTTAAGCTCCTCCACCTATGGCAGATTGGTTAAGAGCCAGCATCCTACTCTAAAGGACTAGAAAAGAGATAAACAATTAAAGTAACTTAGAATCTATATCCATGGATAGTCTGTTGGAAAGCATGGAGAAAAAGAGATGAAGAAGGGAACAAAATCTAGGCACTGGGGTAGGTATTAAGGGAAAAACCACTATTTACGGAATCAGTTAAATACGGTGATAAGAAGAAGGAATTTGTCTCTCTGACAGACAAAAAATAAGGATTAAAAATTGGTGTCTAAAAGACTAAATCGAACTTCCATGAATGAATACGACGTACTCTAGATGAATATGAGTATTCATGTGTGTACTCCAAATAATAAAATGTTTTGGATTTGTTATATCATCTACACCGCTGTCATAATGTTCACTGCTAGGATGAAATTGTTCGCTCCCAAGTTGAACCTGATCCATGTTTCCCATTATTACTCGGCATAATACCATGTGCCGTAACCCATTTTCGTCAACATCTGAATTACCAGCACTGCAGATCACCAAAAAGATAATGCCACTATTACACTTTTTTTGCAAACCACAAAGAACTCATCAAATGAAGATCCAAGAAACATAACACAGTTTCTAACATGCTGAACCATATTCCCCAAATTGAAGGCAGACACACTAATGTAGATAACTGTTTCTAACCTCACTGGTATAATACCTGAGATTGGCTTCCAAACATTGACATATGATCATTTAAAAGGGGCTAAATTCCAAAACTATACATCCTCTCACCACTATAACCTACCCAAAGTAGCCTTGATATCTAAAGAAAGCCCATACAATCCAAAATATTCAAATTCACAAGTTCACTCAATCTTGGATCTAGGAATGAAAACACTGGCCAGAATATTTGCTAAAAATGCATTTGCAGATGAGAGGACAATAAATCTAAGGTGTCTGGTTTGGCTTTACACCCCTCCAATGCTTGGGCAATATAAGGGATATAATAGTGTTAAGTCTTTTTGTTCAAAAATAAAAGAAACATTTTCAAGTCGTATAATTAAATTTGATTAGAAGGAATGCCTCCCTACTCCGGTAAACAGTGATAGACGTGGATCATCATTAATGTTAATATAATTACAAGTGAATTAGTGCAGCTTGTAACTCTTCATTACATAGTTAAGTACAAGGCAGTGGTGACCATGTCTTTATGATGCAGCTACAATTTAAGAAAATGGTATCCTAGTTACTAGGAAGTGAGGAGGGACACATGCTGTGTGTGCCAAGAAATACACTTCTTTCACTTTGACGTGTTGATCAATTCTCCAAAGCACTTAAGCATACATAAGGAAATGACATGTGATTTGAGTAGGCTGACATAGGAGAGTATCCTGTCTGGAATAGGTGCAAGTATTTATGGAATTCTCATCCCTACCAAAACACGATTAAATTGATAGTATGTGGAGGTCTAGGATGCTATGCATAAAAAGATAACTTCAAAGCTCTGTATTTGTGATCTCCTCATCCTTTGGTAGGAGCAATTGCTATCACGCAGACTAGAAGAAGAGGAAAAGACATAAATAGGTGGACTTCCTAACATTTTGGAGCTCTCTAATTTTACAAAAACATTTCCCAATGAGGATATTATCTGGGAAAATATTCCACTCAGAAATCATGGTTTACATGGAAATTTACAACTCAAAACTTAGGGGGGGTCTCTTGTCAAAATTATCTGCCATAATCACAGCCTCAACACATATGTGAACCCAGAGTACCCACAAAAGATCATTGATTAGTTTGCTACTCATTCAACTTACTGTCCCCAATAATCCCTGTAGGAACAAACCCCATCCTCGAAATGATGGAAACGATTTGTATCCCTAACCACAATTTTTCTCTTGACAACCTTGGATATGAACTTAATGGCATTGTGGCAATCAACACACATTCGTAGATTCTTCATGACCCTTATAGTTTTCTCCATGGGCATACTGATAAGCCCAAAGGAAATTGCCAGCTTCTCACTATGAAAGCAAAGAAGGGCTCCCTTTTGTTCTTCTTGCACATCATGAAGCACAAATTTTGTTTCAGGCAAATACCCTGCTGCCTTCATCTGCTCATTCAATGTCAACTTACATAGTCAACTTGAATAGCAGAGATGAATTACAGACTAGTACCACACGACTTGGACTCAAGAATGTGTTGTATGTGATCCGAAAGGATAGTTCTAATCAAGAATTATATAAGACTCTCATTGGCCATCCTTCTAAAGTAAATTTCAAGGTCCGGCAAATATGCTTCACATACGTATGGAAAGGGAGTAAGGAAATGGGTGACATCCGACTCCTCTATTTGGAAACATTATCGATATTGAAAGAATTTGGGGGATGGGGCATCAAACACATTTGAAAAATTTCCACTGCTCTAGCTGCAAAGAGAGCTTGGTCATGATAACAAAGGGTATGGCAAAAGATCTCTGTCAAAAAGTGCATGTCTCTAGCAACCATAGAAGACTAGAATGCTCAGAGAAAGCATCCTTAGGATGCTCTAATTACCATAAGTACATCACATCCTCCTTCCACATCATAAGCAAACACCTTCGTTGGCAGATCATAGATAAGAATTGGATTGGATGAATGCATTTGCAAGGACGGCTTACAAAATGTCTCTCCAACTTCTTGGTGCTCTAAGGAACAGGGATATATTCACTCTCAACCATGCTGCTGCCCCATTAGCCCACCCAGACCTAGATCAACCTTGGTTGGCCTCTTAAGATATAGATTTTCAGGGAATTGAAGGAAACCGATGACAATATTTCTTTGTCAGGTTATCCTAGGTAGGGATTAATCTAAGAATGGAGAAAGATGATGTTTTATAGGGTGCTAATCATACTCAAGGCTCAATACACAGTCAATCTTGGATATTCATCACAACATACAATACAATAATCAAGCATGGTGGTGGACAAGCTTCGGAATATCCATGCTCCCTCAAATGTCAAACTATTTACATGGTTGGCCCTTAAAATATTTTTGCTGACATGGGACACACTTCAAAGAGAAGGATGGCAAGGGCCTAGAAAATGCCCTATTGTGTGAGAATTGCCCAAAATCCATCCATCACCTCTTCCTCCATTTCCACTTCTCAAAAGAGGTATGGGCAGTTTCCACCATACTCTTAGCACATAGAAGATCTTGGGAAGGAGAAGATTTAATCAATAACCTCCACACTCAGATTGAAAAACAATTGCAGGCAATCAAGCATTGGTACTGGAAATCATATGGTCCATTTGGATAGAATGCAATCAATCTAGTTTTGAAGATAAAAATACAAACCCCTATTGGGTATTCTACATATTGAATGCAAGAAAGAAGGAAAGCACTCCATGCCTCCTCTTATTCCCCCATGGACCCTAATCCTGAACACACCAGATCCAAACATAACCCATGGATTCTTTGATGGTGCATCCATAGATAATCCAGGAATCAATGGCACTGGTAGGTGGCTCCTTTTCCCGAATGTCACAAAATCATTCTTCAAACTAGGCATCAGGCACACAACCAACAACAGGGAAGAACTATTAACAGCAAGCACACTACTAGACATTGCATAGGAGAAAGGCACACAAGATCTAGATATGTATAGTGGCTCAAAAATTATAGTAGGATGGCTCAATGGGACCTTGAGCACATCCATCATTAGTCAAGCATGAGAAGTATCAAGCAAAGGATTCAATGTTTGAACATCATAACAATCTCCCATGTCTACAGAGAACTAGACACAAGTGAAATTATGCCTGCACCTTGCCTTGAAACAAGTTCAGAACTAATTTTCATTTATTAGCTGGAACTTTTAACTGAAAAGGGCATACCCAATGATCAGATAATTTGCCTTGTCTGTATAGGTTTCCATCCACACAACAACCAATTTAGATAATCCTCTTATCCAATAAAAATCACTTTTGTCTTCTTGTTTTTTATGACATTAACTACATTAACAAAAGGATTAGTCCACTAGAATGTTGCCCCTATTAGTTCTTGTGAGAGCTAGGGTTAGAGCTAAATCATCTGTAAAATGCAATTATGGGCTAGTGTATGCCTCACCATCCTTAGCCCAACTAATTTTGGCTATGGTATGGGCATCCCTAGCTCGATAGGGAAGCTCCAACAAGGAAATTGGAACTCAAGGTCCCTAGTGTACTTAATTGTATTAAATAGATGCACCTCTACTGAAGCAAAAAAATTTACTGAAGACAAATGTTCTTGGTAAGGATTTGGACGAGTGGACGTGCATTTAAAGATGCTTCTTAGATTGGCTAGTTGCTTCCTATTTTCGAATTTTTTGAATTGATTTTGGAAAGGATTCTATCCTATTAGCTTTTATCCAATTTGTGAAGACAGAGAGAACTGCATGGGAAAGAGAGACATCAACAAACGCTATGGTAGCAGATAAATCATCAGATCCAAAAGTAGACGTTGATTCAGCAGTTGCTGAACCAGAGGTCGATGTAGCCGGTGATCCAATAACCCCTGTTTTGGGTCAATGGAGCTATTTTGGGTGATCTCCTTAGACTCAAAAAAGTTTAACCTAATAATGATCAAATTAATATACAAATTGAATCCTGAAACCAGAAATATTGCATGTCAAATGAAACAAATAGATCATTCAAAGGAAAATGAAGAGAAATGAACTGGAGCATGTTTGGATTTCATGCGAGAAATATCAGAGATGTCAATGAACCTATTCATTTATGGAGAAAATAGGACAAACACCATAAGCCCTCGTGTGGCTTGACTACTATAAGATTTGGAAGACATCATTTCCAATTACTTGCTTGCAATGTAAACCTTTGCCATGTTTAGTTGCTTATTGTTCGCTTAACACCCTAGTGTTAAATCTACCAATGATCACATTAATATACAAATCTAAGACTAAAACCCTAAACAATGTATGTTGAAGGAAGCAAATAAATCATTTGAAGGAAAATTAAGTGAAATAAACCTGGAGATTGTTGGCTTTGAAGTATTTTGATATATTTCTAGTGGCTTCCATGTAGGGAATCTAAGAGGCGGTGATGACCTCTTCATTTTATGTTGTGAACCATATCCCCTTTTCCACATTCATAGTAATTTCTTTCCCCATCAACTTTGTCTCTATGGCCATGGTAGCTTGACTGTTAAGCTTTGGAATCCTCCATTTCCAATCTGCTTGCTCTGTAAGCCATTACATAATTGCATGGGACCCCACAAAGTTAAATATACCAATAATCAAATTAATATACAAACATAACACTAAAACCCTAAATATTGTGTGTCAAATGAAGCAAATAGAGCGTTCAAAGGAAAATTAAGTGAAATTAACCTGCAAATGGTTAGCTTTCTTGTGTTCCCAAATCTTTATAACAGCAGAATTCTGTGAGGGAAATTTCATGAACATAGGAGAATCTCTTCACTTCAAGAGAAATGGCGATAGCTTCCATAAGCTCTCTACCCTTTACGACCTTCATAATGTTTTCTTCCACTATCGACTATTTTCCTGCAACCAAGGAAATGCCACTTTGATGCCATGATTTAGAAGCCACCATTTCCAACCTCCCTGCTTTATAATCCACCGCCATTAGTTTTTGGATGGTCTCCTAAAACCCCATATAAGACATCACCATTATTTTTTGGATGGTCTACTAAAACCCCACAATATTATTCCACTTTTATTTGGGATTTTCATCCTTGGAACTCTTCCCTACTGGTAAACAATGCATATCGAATTTATGAAATTATTCCCTTCTACCTGTGCATTTTACTCTACAACCTGCCTGTAGCTGGCCACCTGCAACACAACAGCCTTAAAACTGAAAACATTAGACTTTATAATGGTGTTTCTAGTGTAACCCCACTGGGCACTTAATAGCTAGGCATTCCTGCAAACTTGGTGGTGATAGTCGTAGATGCCTTGCCATGTTCAATGAGATGAGAAAAGCTTAAGTCACCCAAACAAGCATAAAATTGTTGTCTGCAACAATGTTCTCTGCTCTCATTCTTTGAGCAATGCCGTGTCATTGAAGAAAGTAACCCGAAAAATAAACAATCATATTTGCAAGCCTTTTTACAATAAATGAAATCCATTTAGAAACCCTGTTTTTGTCTTGTTTAAGACAAAAACTCAAAGAGTCAAATTAGAACCAAAAAAGGTTGGGTAAGTAATGAGTAAAAAGGATATTGTGTAGTAGTGCAAAGAGTTACTTTATGGCAACTCTCCTTGCATGCATGTTTTTTTATGGGATAGAGTGCATGATAAAAGTAAGTCTCAACATTTGAATGGACTGTGACATTTTATTCTATGTAAGATACATTTAGCATGGCTGCATTGTGGGTTAGCCTTCCAACCCTACAATGGTGTGGGGGCATAGTGTATGTGAAAAGTAAGCCTAAACATTTTAATGGACTTGGATATTTGATCCTATGTAATATACATCTAATATGGTTGCAGTGTGGGTTAGCCTCTCAACCTTTCAGTTTAGTTCTTAGACTTGACAAACTTTGGACCCATCAGAAATACTCTGGAAAAGCTATCAAAAGTGCATAAGCAACAAATAAATGGAAGATACCAAAGGCCACAGAGATATTAGTTGTGATCCAGATATAGAGAATGGTTTGTCAGCTTTTCTGAGTTTAAATTTGTTGGAATATTCCTAGAGAAAAGCAGGTGATTAGGAGGAATCCCTTTTCAAATTTTAATGCAAAACTTACCTTGAGCATGGACACATGACCAAAATTTATCCTAGACCAAAGGAGTAGGATACAAGGACTCATTGGGTAAAGGAAAATATGTAAGAAGAGCTAGAAAAAGGAAAGAGATGGTAGTCTAAGAACCTTTTCAAGTCTTGCATTAAGTACGCATGAAGGAACAAGAAACCTAAAATAAGAAATAAAGGAAAATCCACCCAAAGTAGGGATGTAGAAATATTGACAAAAGAAAAAATTTCAAAAGGTAGGAATGTGGTTCTACAACAGCTGGTGCCAGAAGACCACATAGAAGCCTTTTTGTCCTTAAAGACCAAAAGGATCCATTTAACAATCTAAGGAGACAATCATGCCCAAGTTTGGACCAAAAGAGAACATTGGTTATAAATGGTTATAAATACCACAACATAAAACATTGGTTATAAATGGTTATAAATACCATCTCCTTAAAAATAAAAAATAAAAGTATTTATAACTATATGAGACAATAGCTCCTACATCAGTTATAGATGGTTCTTAAAAGGGTTACATACAAGTTTAAAATAAAAGTATTGACTGGCCAACAACAAAAGAGAACCACTTGGCAATCAACTGCCATGAGAGAGAGAATAATAACTTATGAATATTTGAAGGGGATACATGGAATCATGTAGACAGGCTAGGTTGGTTGAATTGTATTCCCAAAATTGAGTTATAAGACACTGTGTAAAGTGACCTATCAATATATAAATAAAACTATGGATAAAAACATACACGTATAATCTACCATCGTTGAGAAACATACCTTTCATGGAATAAGGTTGTTGAAATCCCAAGGACTTATTTGGTGTAACTTCATTAATACGCATAGGTATCGATGATCAATAAATACCATTCATTTCAGTCATAGCTCAGTCTTTTCTTGTTCTCATCACCAATTTTGACAAACCCATAACCTAATTTTGTGCGAGCTGTATTTGCATCTATCACAACTTTAGCACCTTTAACATATGAATATCAGCTTTGGAAATCCTCTTGCAAGATAATATCAGTGACCTCATGACCCAAGTCCCCAACAATTATGGAATACCCATCTCCTGGTTCTATCTGTTTGTCACCAGCTCCAAAAGTATCCCAATTCAACCTAAAAGGTTGTTGAGAAATGGGCATGGGTGTACCATCGAAATTCTGCAAAAATCTCTCTGTAGTTGCACGAGAATCAAGTTCCACAAAACCATAACCCTTTGGAGAAATAGAGTAGAAAAGAACATGAAGAGAGCAAATAACAAAATTTTGTGATGTATAATAAATCAAAGCGGACCAATTCACCTAAAATCTCAAATTAAAGTCATCAGTACCAAGGAAAATTTAGTATTGGTGTTTATCTCATATAAGTGGGTTCAAGGAAAATTTAGTACTAGTGTTATCTCATATAAGTGGGTTCAAGGAAAATGGACATACCAGAAAATCATTATTGCCAACTTTTTCTCCATCCTTCTTCTTTTCTGTAATACCCATTTTGAGCTCTAACTGAAATATGGCAATGTAAAAAGTTATGAACTATCAAAGAGATTTTTCAATGTCATAGTAAAATACCATGAGCTATCCAACTGATAAGAATGACATGAAAATTAAGCTATACCTATGGAAAAGATCGTAATCCCATAAATCATAGCAATGAAAAAACAATAATATAAACATGGTTATCAACAATATGAAAGGAAATGTGAAGACAAGGACCAAAGATAAGCCATATATGGAACAAGAAATCCCTTGAAGTAAAAATGTCAAACGGAGAGCAATAATTTAATTTTTTTTTAAGGAGATGCATTTAGAAACTGAATTGAAACCTACATGTACAGGAAGAGAGAGGAATAGCGCCAACGACAAAAGAAACCATGTAAGGAAGGAACCTCATTCCCTTAATAAAGATCTCGTCCCTTCAAATGTAATATTTTACCTCCTGCTATGTGACTCTGATATCCCCAGTTTTTAGCTCCCAACTTTCGAGTTATGCAAAAGCTTGCCACAGTGATGGTTAAACCCTTAAATTAGGTAACAAATGTTTGGACTGCAAATATTTTTTATTCTACATATACGCAGTATAGATATTATTGATATCTTCTTGGTTTTTCCGTGTTTGTTATCTATCTTTTTCTTTGTGTATTGTCCTTGTTATCTCACCCTTTCCTTGTGTGTTTGTTGCAACGTTTATATGCTAATACTTTGGATCAATAGTTTAATTATTATTTTTTATTTTTATGATTGTTAATTTCTTCTCATCGACATTATGACATGTTGAATTTTTGTATCCATGGAAGTGTTCCTTTAGTGATTCTGTGCTTTGGTCACTAAAAAGGGGACAAGTTATATGACCCTTGTATTAATAATTAACCTGAAGAGGTCATGAGGCCTATAAGAGGTCGAGGAATCAAAATATTTACCTGAAACTCGGAGATGGGGTCGGGCCTCTACCTTTCTAATGCATATGGATCTGAGACTGGTTCTGGGTCAGCACCCTAGTTTAATTATAATTAGATCAACTACTACGATGTTTAAAGGAACTGAGCCTAGTGAAGCTACGTTGACTGGTGCAACTAGTTCGATGGTCACAGATCATAATACTTATACTAAAGTTAGAAAAGCACCTCAGTATGGGACTTGCAAGGACTCTTACGTCATTGAAGAACCAACAACTAGCTATGATGCTTCTAGGTATTGATATGGTACTGGTTCTAGTACATAATTCATAATTGACGTATAAGGAACCTAATTTTCCTTTGGCACGTGCTTAATGGGGTTTGCTTCAATGGTGCATCAGGGATAAAGATGCTCAAGAGAAAATTTGTGCAATTGCTTTGTTGGATATATGAAGATAGAGGTGCATGGCACCAATATTACTAATAGAAGGTAGACAATTTACAAAATTTTGACTTTATTGTCAAAATTGCAATATTCCATGACACAATTAAAAATGACTAACATAAATGACTAATTCATATTCTTCTAGTTAGTCATTTTTTATGTCGTGACTAAATTAGTCGCTTATGTTAGTCATTTTTAACTCTATCACTTATTATCTAGTCATATTTGTTAACCGGTGACTAAATTAGTCGTTAATTTTAGTCGCCTATAGTTGGGTTAATCAAAATTGCTCATATTTAGTAGTAAATCACTCGAAAAACCTGTGGTGACTAGAATTTTTAGTCACATAGTAGCTAATTCCTCATTTTGTACTAGTGGGAGCAGTGGGACGGATAGGCTTCTCTTATGCTAGGGTGGATGGCATAGTGTAGGGTGTATACACATCGACGTTGGATACAAAACTAGGGGGAACTATGAGAGAGGATGAAGTGGTCATGTACGATGATAAACCCCAGCCAGCTGTAGAAGGGAATGGGCTACCTTGGAAGAGGAAATGTGCGTGGTGGGGGAATATGGGTGATGGGGTTGAGGTATCGGATAGTGTGGAGGGATGGGTGAATTCAAATGGATGGTGTATCATGGTTGGATGGGGCAGGGTGGAAAAATGAGAAATTGCAAGGGAGGGTGTTGATGGGTGGTGTGGGGGAGAGTGAGTGAAGGATGTGACGAAAAAGGGGCAGATGGATGGAAGTGTGGTGGTAGATGGGAGGAAAGGGATGGATGGAACGATGTGGAGAGGGATGCAGAGAAAGGGACATGTATACTAGTGGATACACCTCGCATATATGGTGGGAAAAAGACAGTCGATGAATAGATAGTGACATCAACATGCCTATGTACTCAAACCTCCATACATATTCATGGCCTTGTATATTAGTACATAAAAATATAACTATACAAATCTAAGCCATCAAAACTGAAATTAAATTCATACTTTATTACAAGATACCTTCTCATGAGGGGATCTCTTGATCCCTAGTGAGGATGAATGGTCACTCATTCCTGTGGCCACCTATTCATTTGCACAAAAAAATTTAGATTCAATTACTAAATATTAACTACATTGGATGACAAGATAAACTACTAACATTAAATTTAATTACTGAAAGAAAAATACCTATGTCTATGGTGGCTCGATGTCCTTTGCATCTTTCGTGGCTCCATCTAGGTTGAAAGAACCAACGTCCTCCCACCCGGGTGTAGGAGACTCAACACTAAATATTTATATATTGAAACAAATTAATTCATCAACATCTCATTCTATGCTAAATTTATAAGAAATTATGGTATTGCATAACATATAATCAATACTTGAAGATTAAATAAAACAATAACTAACCTGGTTTAGGTAGCTCTCTCTAGCATGTTCTTGCGTGGGAACATCACATGGATTCCCACAACGAGAAAAATGATGTGGCACTACTCCCATCGAGCTATATGGATCATCCTGGCTATCACCTTTAGTTCCTTTCCCTCACTTAACACAAGTAGAGCATACATAAGTGTGTCTCTTAGGGTGGTCCTGCTCGCTCTGTGAGGACATAGCCACAAATTTGATATGCCTAAGAAGGTGTCATGTGGCACATCTAACAAACTCATGGATCTCATCTAGCCTACTAGTTAACCTAGGGGGTTGAGGAAATGGG
Organism: Pseudotsuga menziesii; assembly: GCA_001517045.1. Classification (NCBI taxonomy): domain Eukaryota; kingdom Viridiplantae; phylum Streptophyta; class Pinopsida; order Pinales; family Pinaceae; genus Pseudotsuga; species Pseudotsuga menziesii. The sequence continues at coordinate 86,018 of LPNX010784861.1, forward strand.
TTTGGCTCTCTCCTAGGTTCAGGAGGTCCTCTGAGTGGGTTCCGGTGGGCGTGAGGTCGATCTTGGGCTAAGAAAAAACCAACGCCATGAAACTCAATGATGTAGAAGTAGTTCACATGGAACCCTAACATAAAATCAACCCACATTTTCTTGAGAAAACACTGCGGGACCTCGACATTATTGCATGGAGGCTTGTCAAAAGCATGAGCCATCTCTTCCTCGAGTTTTCTCTCCATGGTTTGTAATTACACCAATCCATGCAAAATTGCCTCTTTCTAACATCTAGAGGATGTCTTGTATTCGGATCTATAAATTTGCTCCACAATTGGGATTTTGTGATATTGAGTGTTTTTTATATGCCTGTTGGATATACCAGTGCCATAATATTCTCTCATTCGAGCCCTACATTCCCTCAAATTTGTTACTCACTGTGGGTAATGTTGATATACTCTATTATGTTTTTCAATTATGTGGCAAGGGAAACCTGAGAGGATTCCCAGGTGTTCTTCAATTCATCACTCAAAATTCTTAATTGGTTTAAATCCTCGTGTAATTCATCTTCGGGGTTTTCTTCATTTAATTCAAGGTTTTCTTTGTTTAATTCGGGGTTTGGGTCCTCTTATTGGTTTGTTTCATTCCTTTCTTGGGATGGTTCATTGGTATTTTTCATTATGTTTAGGTAATTTCTATATGCAATAAATTTTTTTACCCATTTCAATTTATTTTTAATTTTGTATTTTATTCAAAAAACAATAAAAAAAATAAAATAAACAAAAGTGACATTCCTACTCCATCTATTTTCCTCCAACATCATTGGGGTCGTTTTAGGTAGCTTGGACACTTTCTTTGGGCTCCTTGGGTGTCATTTTCGCCTCCTTTGGGATTGTTTTTGCCTCCTTGCATGTTCACGGGTGTGTTGTGAACAAAACAAAATTGTTCACTTTTTTTTTTAACATAGGGACATGCACCCATCCCTATATGCGATCACACAAAACACGTGTACGCGTCTTTGTATGCGATCACACAAAACACATGTGCATGTCCACATACGGGCGCCCGCACTTACACGTGAGTGCGTCATTAGGGGCACGATCACACTCCTATTGTCAATGCTCGTAATTTGGCGTGGAGGTTTGCTACTGCCAAAGTAGAAGCGCGTTCGCGTGTCCAAAGGTGCATGCACATTCTTATTTTTCCCTACTCGTGCGCTCCCATTGCATCATATTTGGGTAGCAACTTATTGCGGGCGCCCCTAACATTTGTTCTAACTACTTCCATACAAATCATTTCATAATTTCTATTTTCTCACAATCTCAAGCAATCACTATCATTTTACTAAGATAATTATATTGATAACTCATTTTTTGAAGGAATCCATAATCATTTTCATATATGATTTCTATAAGTGACATCATCAACATTTAAAATATTGAAGTGTAAGAAGGAGCTGTGTTGGAGAGTTGAAGATCTTGACATTTCTAACCCTACTCTAGGATCATTATTAGGAAACGAATAGTGCACATTTTTTTTTCATAATTAGTGTGCATCCTTTATTTATAGTAACAACTATCTCTAGACATTCTAATAACATTAGTATGGTTGTGTGGTTCGACTCCACATTGTAAAACTTCACATAAGGTTAAAATTTGTGCACATTAATACGTATATGTATATGCAAATATAAGTTTCATATTCCCTTAATATTTGATAATGTTTCATTTCTCTCCCATCATCATTTTTTTATGTAACTTAAATACTAGTTCCAAATAATAGAATATTTGCAATTTGGGACTCCTTCCATTTTATATGAATTATGTACCTATAATAATAATAAATATGTACATATAAGTGTTACATATAACTACGTACATACTAGAAAATTCAATTTAAGTAAGTATCATATCTAGACATGTAATGGTGTAGATGTATTTGAACCCTCTTATCTCGCATGATACTACACATATCATAAGTCACCTTCACATCATATTAATAGAAACTTAATATTTTGTTGACATAAATTAATAATATCCTTCTCTCTCTCTCTCTCTCTCTCTCTCTCTCTCTTTTGTAGGTTTCATATATTCATATTCATATTCAATCATTTAGTTATGGTCTTATTGGTACTCTCATAGTTTAGTCTCTACAATAATATTAAAACGTTATCAATCATAATAACAAATATTTAATACAGTTTTAAAAGAAATATTGAATGCATGAAATATCATAATCATCAGTGAGCATACCTAATGTTCGAGAGACTATTAATTCCACCTCAAATCAATATTTTAATAATTCTGAACATTCCTAAGAGTTTTATAGTTACTATACTCAAATCTTTCAGTATAATCCCGCATGGGTGTAGACTGACTCACAAGTGCCGTGTTAATGAAGGAATGTTGTAAAGGAGGTCTCAAGTTCAAATCTCACCTAGATTTATCTGTGCCCCATGCTTGCAGGCTGTGTGGACGCACCTGGGGTTATAGAGGCAGCCGACGGGAATGGACCCCGTGTCACGTGAGTACTAGAACCGTCCAGTTACTAATTCCCCCAGTACAAAAAAATTAAAAAAATCTTTCAGTAAAATTTTGAGAGCCTCTAACAAGTATATTCCGTGCATGTCAAGTTATCTAAACTATGTTTTTGTCGAAATGTGTTTTGTTTAATCAAATGACAGCATCTTCCTAACATTTTATAATAATCTAGAAATCATATCGAATATAGATGTTACATTTTCTATATTGAAATTTATCTTTTACCTTCGACTACTTTTACCGATTCCCATTCAACATTACTTCTTACAACCTTAAGTACCTTCACACTTTACTCACAATTTCTTGGCAAAATTATTTGCATCATAATCTCATACATAAAACAACAAAATATAAAAACAAGTTGTTATTTATGATGTCCATAATCTCTTGATACAACAACTAGTCTTTTGAATAATCTAAATGCATTACTTTCATGACAAATTAGTCGTAAATTATTTTCACTAACTTACGCCTCAAGCAAAAATCATTCCCTGCTTATATAAGCTTGAAATAACATTACCAAATGACATGAACCTTGCTTCACACTTAGCAAGTTTCTTATTAACAAGTGTACATGTGCGTTACACAAACAACTTTTGAAATGTTTATTTACATCATATTCTCTTTTCCCATGTGATTTTAAGCAAGACATAAAACTCTCTCTCTCTCTCTCTATATATATATATATCGATAATTTTATTTTCTGACATAATTAAACACCAAGGTTATATAGAATGCACAAACTAGATGCAACAAATTCTATATTTATGCACAATCCATAGGAATTTATCATACATAATCTTGTATATAATCAAGTCATATTCTTATAGTTCAACTAGTCATTCCTACATTTTCAACTTTGTTGCTTCTACGTGCATACATTACTTATTAATCTACTTTCTTAGCATGCTAATCATAACTTTTACCTTACTTGTGATAAGCTTATATACATGTTAAATTTTGTAACAAACCTTAATATCATCACCTAACTTTTATAGAAACTAGGTGAATATATATATATATATATATATATATATNTATCTTGTACTTATTTGACTATAATAACATAAGTTAATACACTCATACTTTCCCACTTGACCAACTATAAGTTAGTGACATTGCTACAATTGCAATAATCTTAACCTCAAAAGATATATTTCCGCAAATAGCTTATTGGTCCATAATATAATTATCACATGCATATAATATTATCTTCCATTAACCAATATTTGTTAATGATAAAATCATATGTTTTTTTTTGTTTCTCGCAAACATAAACACATATATTCTTCGTGCATATAAAGTATGAACACACATATTTAACTAACATGCTAAACATCTCATCCATTGGGTACAACTAAAGAAAATTGTTTTAAAATAGAATGGTAGGATTTGCAAAGCAATAAATATGCAGAAAAACTGTAAATAAGTTATAAGTACAAGAGAGACACAAATATAAGTGGTTCACCCCCAATCATAGGCTATGTCCACCAAAATTTGTTAATATTTTATTATTGTTCAAACAACAAGGATGAGTACAATCTCAGCACAACATTAGCTCGGCATTCTTTCTTTTTTTTTGAATAAATAAATAAATAAATACACATAGAGTTTGTCTCTCCCAAACTAAAGCATTTTTTCTTTAAAAAAGTAACTAAGCTAAGCTTTTGTAGTCATACATCCTTGAACTCTCTACATTTTATTTAACTTATTTCTCATGATCTCAGTGGTAATACATTTTGTATCTTTTGATCATTTAAGATTCTTAACTACCTAATCATTATATAGCTTATAAAATGTTACTTTCTCAAGAGAATGTATCACTTAGTAAAACAAATGGAGTCGCTTTAATATCACACTTTTATTTCAAATCCTTAATATTTAAGGAGGCAATAATATAATCAGTACAGCTTGATTAGAGTATAAGGTAAATTAAAATCCATATACTGCAATATTTAGTGGATTAATGCTCAATAAAAGATTCATATGGATATTAGAGAGTAACAATGGAGAGAGGAAGGTTTGTGCTCTTCCTTCATTTATCATAAAACGACATCCTTCATTTATCAGAAAAAAAACATATGGTATAAAATGGAAGGGTTGAGTCATATTTTCATCACCGAGGTTTACTCATTCTTAACTCCGTTATACAAGATAAACGAAGAAACTACGATTCACATGAAACCGTTCTATTCAGTGTAAATAAGCATAAAGGTATAAACCTCTCTCATTTAGCATGTACAATACCAAGATTCCTACCATCGGTTCTCACCATTATGAGACCACCCTCTGCAATGTCCGTTGCCTCACTTTATATGTTAAAACGATTTCGGAGACGCGGGTGACCTTACCTTTACTTTACCCTACCACGTTATACTTATATTATTGGGTTGGTTTCATTAACAGCTCGCATTGAATAGTAACTTGCATTGAATGGTAACTTGCAGGAGGACACACATAGTCGCATACAAACCTTTTAAATGATGATAGAGAGCTTAAATACACAAATGATATGGAATTATGTTTAAATTAAGGATTAGTACTGCTACACTGATAAGGAGAAATAGTGTGGTGTGGGTTGTCGTTGGAACGACAGACCAATCCATAAAAAAAATTTAGCTACCATTTGTGAGATGGATATGTTATTTTTAAACTATCTTTTCTCCACTCGAGTGGTATTTCTAATCTAAGTCTTGTATGCAAGTAGACACAGTTGTATAATAGTTGAGAATGGAGTTCGATTAATGTATGGAATCAATTGAACAGAGTGGGCCGACAAGAGACTAAAGTTTCAGTCATTCAAGTTCTCCACCAATCTTTAGAATATATGGAACCGTATGGGAAGAGCCAAACTATTCCTCTCACTCTTGCATGGATAATTATCATGGCCAGCGATACACCTCCATACCGCGATCAACTGTATGACTACCACTGGAAGGCATGCTGGTAAGGAATATGAATGATCTTTATCCGGTAACCAATTAATTGTAACTAGAACTTGGCCTCCCCACATTGGAAACACAGGTATGAGAATTAACGATGTAATTTATCCCAAAGGAAAGATTGCCCCTACAATGCATAAAACACTTACATACAACTTTTCTAAATTTAATATACAGATCTAAATTGATTAAGTGAACCAAAATCTGATTACTTTCCCACTGAAGAGTTAAACAATTCCGCATATACAAAATTAAAGAAAAATTCGTCTTATAAATTCACAATTATAGTTCATACCCAACGTTTTTAAATCATTGAACATGTTTTTCTAATTTTTCTCTATTCAATGCCAAACATTTTCTCTATTCAATGCCAAACATACCTACCATAAAAGATAAATAGATTCAGCATTCTAACTTCTTGTGCAACTTCTTAACACAATAGAGACTTGTCTGTGTGTAATACTGGCTTCATCGCTACAATCACAAATAGAAAAGGTTTCTCCGTCACAATTACCTAGATAAGATCTGGACATATGCTTTGTTGTTGGTAAGTTCAACTACGCTTCCAACTTGGGCCTCTTACACACTATGATGAGTAAAAATTAGTTTCTACATTCTCGTTCTAGTTTAAACTCACTTGTGGGTTCCCACACCATTATTGGAGACCGTCACATGGATTCTATAGGTTGTTTTTTTTTCAAAGTTCGTATAGGATAAAATTAAAAATGTATTTACTCTGCATATAATTTTAAGTACAAGACTTCATGTAAGTTTTGGTGGGAAAATCTCATTAGGAAGATCTAACAACATATATTTTTTTCCCTCAATACTCAAGTGCTCAAGTGCATATTCATAATAAACCTTGATTCGAAAGCACATTATATAGGTTTACTAGCATGTACATTCGACATGAAATAGATTCATCATAATCATTATGTAAAAACAGACATGGAAGATCTAGTCATCTCTACATAGCACAATTTAATCATCCTACTAAACAGACTTCAAACATCAACAAGACAAAGGCATAATGAGCCCACGGGTCTTAGCATTTGAACCTCGCTCTGATACCATATGTAGTACCCCACACTTCAAAGAACTTCTTATTCAATATATATTATGAATGAAATGCTACAAAATACTAAACAAATGAAAACGCACCAAAAGAATGCTAATTTATATATAACATGAAATAAACAATACATTGATCCTTATTCGATGTTCGAGACATTATTGATTTTCTTGATCTTTTGTTGTGGCTAAGGGATTTTTTCCATCTTCGATGAAGAGATGATTCTTGAGAGATCCAATCCTCGAATTAGCTTTCCAATGAAGATAACCCCACACGGTAACCACCCCACCACTACTAGTGTACTCTTCTTTCTCTAGGATCCTCGAGCTGCAACAAAGATTGTATGGAAATATCTTTAGCATGATCAAGAGCCTCCCAACCTAGTTCACAAACTTATTAACCAAACTCTCCATAGTCACCTTCAAAGTCAAATTGATATTATTTCCTCCTCCCATCTTACCCAAGTGAAAATCCCTCTTCTTTTATTTATAGCCTTTTGAGATTCTCTTTCTCTTTTTCTTATGTGAAATATTGTTTATTTATTTCTGTTTTGAACTCATTTTAATTCCATTTCTCATACGCATATGCAATTTTCACTTTTCTTTCTTACACTTTCTAAATTTTATTTTATCATTTCTTTCCTTAATTCTTATTTTCCTTAAAAATATTTCCTTGATTTTTGCTTTTCTTTCCTAGATTTTTGTGTGCCTTTGTGTTTACAATATAATAAATTATTAATTACTTTATCTATTTTCCTTTGTATGTAATGTTTTAATTTATTATATATTTAAATATCATTAGAGCACCTTATATATTTTTAGTGTTATATTTAGTAATTGCATTTCTTAATCACGGTGATATCAAGGGTGCCATGACAATATTCATGCCCTTCAAATATCATGTTTTCCATGGTGGGGATTTCATACGATGGATGAGACCATGTTAACTGAGTCCTATCTACAATGTGGAGAGAATAATGGTTAGTGAGGAATAAGGTTGACACCTTATTGCGCGCCCCTCAGTTAGTCCTCGTGAGTGACCGATTTTGCGTCCTACCCTCATAGCAACATGAATATCATGGGTAAAATACTCTCTCTCGTTTCAACCCATCGCATTGAAAATAAGTTTTATTAATGTTAGTACATTCCGCTATACAATCCCCATTACCCATATGTGGGTTCATTGGAAAGGATTATCTTTGTCCCTCCAAGTATACGAACAATCACATGCATTAATTTTTCAAAATCATAAATCATGATATAAATTTTATCATTATAAACATTGCAAAGATTTAAATCATTCACGAGTCCTTGTACCCATTGTTGCAACCTAGTGTCAACATGCACTCGTGGTTTCCTCCCACACTAGACAAACCTTCAGTAATATCTGAGATAACATCAATTCAATATTTTTCCTATTATAACTTAAACATCTTATAATCAGTCAACATCACAATCATCATGCACACCACATGATACATTATCTTTCTATAACTAAGAGTCATATTCATAGATAATATAATGCAAGATAAATAAACCATCCATAATATATATATATATATATATATATATATATATATATATAGAGAGAGAGAGAGAGAGAGAGAGAGAGAGAGAGAGNGATCACATTGCATAACAATGAACATGTCCTATCACAATCAAATGTATAAATTATTGTTATCTAGCATCACTCTAGCATAAATAAGTAAACTCCAGTAAATGGGGCATTACAACGAAGGAGCGGGAAGTTTGTTGAAAGTTTCGTAGCATAGCTCCCTAGAGCACAAGACTACCCAGATGATAACCATCAAAGACCAAATGAAACACATTTCAACCCTAACCAATGCTTGAGGAAAAATTCCCACGCTTCCCTAGAAGCATTAAACATGCCACCCTTTCCTCCATCAGCCATGAATCTAAACCCACAAAGCTATAGTTATGCTCACATCGTGGATCCTTAATACACCACCCTCCCAATGTTAAAACCATAGAACCAACATTTTCCATGTTGATACAAGGTGGTTGATGGCATATGGAATATGTCATAAACCATACAAGTTATACCATAATTTTACAAAGTATATATATCAAGGTGGATAATGTTTTAAAACCTTAAACATAATAATATTTACCATAAAACTTATAACCATACATTTAAATCAATTTTTCATAAGTGGAGGACTTAGGCACACTTAGGCCTAGGACTTTCATCCTCCGTTCACCCATCTTGAAAGGGATAGTGTAGTGTAGATGTAGCATTGTAGGATTCTTTTATTTTTACTACTCTCTTAACCAAATTGTTTCGCTGGAACAACCTACACAAGAGTAGGATCATGCATTAGTTCGTAATGATCTGAGTAAGCCCCTTAATGCAGTAAGAATCTTTACCTTTCCGAGTGGATTCTCAAGGGATAAAACCTTGCCACTACATCCCTTGACATACAAAGGAAACTCAATCTTTTTAATGAATAAAAACATAAGCAAAAATTAAGTCATATAAATAAGAAATCAAATGTAAACTAACAAACATCGAAAAAATGTTTGCATTTAGTAGAGAGGAAGAGTAACCAAAACAACTAGTCCAAGTAATATAAACAACATCACATAAACACATCATCATCTGACACGAAAACAAGTAGAGAGAAGAAGAGCTTATGGAACTTAGGTTCAATACAAAACCATGTATTATTCCACAAAAGTTTAAACAATGTCCTTGGATTGTATTATCTTATTATCCTACAATTTTTTATTTATTTTACAAATGTTAGGGATATTACAGTATGCAGGGTTATGACACTACTACTTGGATTCAATTTTTATTCGGTAGACTATAACTTTTCTGCAATTTATCGACATTGTTATCTCTATGGTTGTTTCTTATATTTATCCTAGGGTTTTCATTTTCACTTTTTCTTAAGTTTCCTATTTGAGCGCATAAGTCTAGTTTTACCTTATTCTTTTCTTTGTACCCTTCTTTTATTTTTGTGTGCTATGATTTTTACTATGTTTTTCTCTTTTAAGGAACAAATCATTTATCTTTTAAAAGTTATTGGTTTGTATTAAAGAAAAGGATTTTATGAAAACTAAGCATAACTTGGTTATATAAACTGGAAGCATATATTGAAAGGAAAATATTGCAGCGCTGCAAGTTGGTTTGTTTCATGATATTGATTTAAAGTTTCTGTTTACATAATGATGGAGTGAAAGTACATGGAAATATTGTACACATGGCAAGGATGGTACTATGGTTTAATTCATTATGATTATTCTTTGAAGGCATATCTAAATAATGCATGAACCTGTTGATCATGGCATGCTCTGTGCTTTCGTAGGTGTTTTGTATGAGTTCAAGGCATTTGACATTATTAAACATCATGGACATAGGGTATCAATGTTGATATTGACATGTTAATATTACATTAACATGTTTAATTCTGCTTTATCGAATTACACTAGATCTCCCTTATTTGTATAATGTGAAATTTTCAGAATGTTGAAGTTAGAAATGGATGAAAATGCCGATAGTATGGTGAAAAGGAGGCCATGAGGTTTAATATATAGACTTGAACTAGATGATACACACTGGATAATGCAATTTTTGAGATCATCTAACTTAATGAGAAACACTGGTTGGTTTCCCTTTTGTGAAAAATTGCAGAGTTATAATATACAGGTGAATCGAGCTTTCATTAAAAATTACAGAGATGGAGTGGTTGAATTCAAGAATTTGAGAGTTACAGTGGATGAGGAATCTATTGCAGAAGCAATAGGGGTTCCAACAGAAGGAGAGAAGTGGTTCAAACGGCAAGATTTTCAGGGCAATTATGGCGAATTCTTGTTGCGAGGGTGTTGTGGTCCTACCCAACAGCCTTATAAAAAAACAAATTTCATCAAAAAAAATGAAATTTTGTTTGATGAAATATTTGAAGTTCTCATTTCAATCTATAGAATCGGGATCTAGTCAAACAATGAAATTCCGTTAGCTACTGAAATGGTGAAATTCAAATTGTTTTTTTTATAACCTTGTGAACTATTGCTAGTTGACAAAATTACTATGTTAAATCATTATTTTGAAAGGGTTTTTATGTTTTCCACCCTAGCCTCACCATAAGCCTCATTTGAACATTCAACAATTGGTATATTTATTTATGTTTTTGCAAATTGGACAAGGTCTAGGAATATGAAAAACTAAATATTACATGCAGTGGTGCCTTATCCAAAGTTCATCCTCTAACCTTCGAATCATGCATAATCCAAGCATAAGTATTAAATCCCGACCGTAGTAATCTTCCCCACACGTGACTTATATTCTTGCAGGTAAGGGTTGGGGTTGATACAGTGGTTTATGTCGTGTGTTTCACGTAGTATGTTCACCATTTTCAAAGGTTGAGAGCATTATACAGTAAGGTCGACATGTTAATGCCCAAGGTTCATTTCTTATGGTTGGTTTAATTTGCATTTGTCGTTCCCAAAGCCGATACACTCGATTGAAGGCTGATATGTTATCATTGCATATGTACATAACTCCTTGAATGAGATTTAATCACAGTACGAGCTTAGCATCGTGGCTCCCTACTCATTGAACACCTGTGTCTTATGGAATGTGTGGTTTTATGTCGCTCGAGCCGAATAAATCATGACTAGGTAAGTTTGTTCTCGAGTCTTCGCCGTCTCTTTCCATTTTTGTGATAACCTCTTTGTGTAATCATTTTTCTTCACTCATGCTGAGTTTATAGGGTTCCACTTTGAGTTTACCCATGTCACATTTCGTTTATGAAAGAGTCAGGTTTCATTGTTTGTGGTTTTTGCTTGGTTTGCATCCCGAATGCTTGCTCTCCAACGTTCTGTCTTGTAGCGATCTGTTGTATCTCCTCTGTGTGCAACTGCATGCATTTGCACTCAAAGCAATGGCCCTGGTTGTTAGGGTTGAACCTAGTGACACGAAGTTTCTTGACGAGAACCAAGAGCTCCTAGCCAAGGTAGGAGAAGTCGGGTGGCTTCCCTTCTTCCGCAAGTTTGCAGACTCGAACCCTGAAGTTACTAGGTTATTTTCCCTCTCGCTGGTTGTTGCTACAGTTAAGGTGGCTGACCTTCAGTTCAGGGTTGATGAACGCTCAGTCTCCTTGGCCTCGGGTCTGCTGTTAATAGGTGAACGTTGGTTCAAATACAAGAAGATGAAAGCTACTGAATGGAGGCAGATGTTGAAGAACCCTTGCTAGGATGTGTCCTTCAGTGCTGGTGTGTCACGCAAATATTTCAAAAAAGAATGGCAATCGGTTTTGGATGTCATCCATAGGTATGTGACTTGCGAGGGCCGTCTCTCCTCTACATATGTCTATCACCTTAGATTGATGACTATTTTTCTTAGTCTACGTATCAATTTACGCATGACCAAGATGCCCTCGGCCATCAAAAAGGGTCCTAAGAATATCGGTCGGAGTCTCTTTCACCATGGTCTTGTTAGGATGTTGGTAGAGAGGGAGCTGTCTAAGCGAAATCAAACATGGGATGATTTTCTTCAACAGAATGGCTTCATGGAATTCTGCCATTGCCAGTTTGATTGTGCAGAGGAGTGTATAAGGCATCGGAAGTATTTTGAAGTCCCGACTCCACCTGTACCTAAGCCTATGCCAAACCCTAATGATTGTGCTAACTCTAGCGTCCACAAAGATCCTGCTCCTACTCCTGTGCAAAGCCCCGGTTTTCCCATGCGTTCTAAGCATAGGAGGAAATCTTTAAACTTTTCCCCGGTGATGCCCAACCATAGTGACAAACCTTGCAGACAAGTGAGCAAAGGGCCGAATGATAGGGTTACTAGCAGGTTTACTAGGAGTATGGTAGCCAAAGGAAGTGTTGTTAAGTCCTCCGTGAGCAATAACAAAGACATTGAAATGGTCGTATTAGATGATGAGGAGAATAAACCTATCTTGCATGATGGCCCTGATATGGATACCAAGCCTATCATTCACCATGCAGATAACAGTCCTCATATCTTTGATAAGAATCCTCAAATGGACTCTGTGCTTGATCCTCCGATTAAGGGCAAATCTATTGAAGGTTATTTACCTGGTTCATATCGAATTGGTGAAGCAGTTCATCCACTGTTTCTTAATTGTCTCTTGACAAGATACGCGGAATGGAGGTAGAAATAACAGAGATGGTGGCACGTAATGATGTTGTGAAAGCTGAAAATGTGAAGTTGCAGGAGAGATCCAATTCAGCAGATAAATGTATGCTGCATCTGAAGAAACATAAGAACAGGTTAATTCGAAGAGTTATGAAACTAGAACATTAGAATCATAAAAATGAGGAAAATTTTCGTGAGATGAATGCTCAGGTTACTTTGATGCAGTTTAAAGGTCATTCACAAAATCCGACGACTGGTGTGAATATACAGGTGCTCAATACTCCTGTTAAATCATAATATTTTGGGAATACTCACTATTGTACATATGTCTAGAAAGTATTTCAGGTTTGAAGTTTGTAAGTAAAAGCAGCAAGTGATAATGATTTTTTTTTCTAGGTATTGTTTTGAATTGATTGATGGGTTATGTAATTTAGTTTATTTACTCTTGCGTTTGTGTTAATTTTTACTGTGTAGTGTTGCATATGATTTGGTTGATGCGCTTTCCTGGATTTTGGTGATCGCTCGTTTTCAGGATGATCCCCAGAGAATTATGAACAAATCAGTTGAAATCATTTTCAACTATGGATATGCTATCTCCTAGGTGTCACTAATTTACCAATGTCTTTATCATTTTATGATTTTGTGCTATAGATTGAATCTTTCCAATTTTAGGACATCATAATGTATATATAAAATGACAATTTCATTTGTCATTTTTGAATGAAATTGGTTAAGATTTTGATGATGTAGTTTCCGGTTTTATAGAACTATCTCCATGTGAGATTGAATGTATTTAAAGGAGACATTTTTTTACTTTACAGGGGGTCGATGGTTGGGAAAAGAGACTAAGCAGGATCACTTTATCAGTTTTTTGTAGCTAAAGACAATTTCTTATCAGCAGTTGCAACATCTTTTCACTAGTGATATTTATTAGTATATTTACAGTATTTCTATTATGGAGATGTCTTATAAGTATCAATTGATCTTGTTATTTCTTTTTGCAGTCTTTATGTATTGTTATATTTCTTTAAAGAAATGTGCAAATGCATCATGTTTAACTATCGATTTATGTTGGTTTCATTTGCAAATTTACGTCATGTAATAAATCTGATGTTATCATCATAATGTATGTGATATACTTGTTCAGTGTGTTGTCCTATTTAAATCTTAGAATTTCTTCTGATGTTTTCATGATTGTTTGCACAGTATCATTATTTGCAAAGTTGATTCCAGGGTTAATATTTTCATGCTCTTGATCAGGATAGGATATTTAGGATATATAAGTGGTAGTTTTTATTTAATTTACAAAAAACATATTGAATCAGATTTTACATTTATACTCTGCCAAGTTATCTTTCAATCTTATTATGAATGTAGATGTGTTTATATTGTAATTTACGTAATTGATTGAGTTTGCTAATATTTTATTAACTATTTATTCTTGTAATCATAGAGTAATTGGTTAACTAGATTAATTTCCAGTTATCAGTTGTGTAATATATCAACTAACTTGGTAATTATCTTTAACAGTTTGCTTTGTATATTCATAGGTGTACTATAGATTTAGTTAAAAAATATTAGCTTCATTTTTCCTTTGAGTCTCATCCTGTAGCTGGGATTACTTTAAGGGAATGCAACGGGGCCTTAATATCGTCAGAGACAGCTACCTAACGAATGAGAGCATATTTGAAAACTTTTGGATCGGGTTGTCTCTTAGTTGAATCTTATGCCAATTTGGCCTATCAACAATGCTGCTAGAAGGAGGGCTAGCTTAAGCGAATGGCTGATGAAAACAATCATGTTCACAATACCAATCACCCCTCTACTCCTGAATTCACACCACCTTCTTGATGGGGTGGATTACAGTCATCATCACAACCACACACTTTCCAGTTATCACAATTGGGTGAGACCCCACTGAACGATACTGTTCGAAGCCTTATATATAGTTCAACTATAGCAGTGCCCATCCACTTGAAGAACTTGAACAGTTTGAACAGGCCATTAATGAATCACGCGGGATTTTAACCAGAGCTTATTCCAATCTCACTGGGATCCAACCCACTAAATTTCCTCTTCCATAGACCAGACGTCCACGAACTCTCCATATTGAGTCTACTCCTGAAGAATAGGACCAACCTTTAGGTTTCTTCCCTGACCATCAATTACAACAGTCTCTAACAGTCACCAATCAACCTTCATCCTCTTCAGGACCATCTGCTACAGGAGGGTCCGGTCAACCAGCATCACCGCCACATTCACCTCCACACATTTTTCAAGCACCACCTTCACCACCTCCATCACCAAGAAACATGGCAAATTTAAACTCGAACCCCAATGCCAATATGCCATGGTTAGCTTAGGATGTGGTCGTTGTTTGAGGAGATCAACATCCTTTGCCAATGCATTCTAAGAAATTGTTGCCCAAGTTCAATCCCAAACTGAAGGAACCTGCAGAAGATCACGTTAAGAAATTTATGCTAGCAGTTCAGCTTTTGGATGTTGAGCACAAAGATGTAGTCTATCGACTTTTCCCTTACACATTTGAGGGCAAAGCCTCGACTTGGTATTTTTCACTTACTGCTAGTTCTATTACTAGCTGGAATGAATTCGAGTTGGATTTCATGAACAAGTTTGGAGACGATAAGAATCCAGCTGTGTTGGTGTTAGAATTGTCTAGGATCCATATGGAAACCAAAGAGAAAGTCAAATATTTTAATCAGCGGTTCTTGACTCTCAGAAACAGAACCTTGCTACCTCGAGGCCTGCTGAAGATGTTACTATTGAATTCTATACTTCAGCCCTACCCATTTCAATGGCCATGTTTGTCACGAGAGCATCCAAACCCACTCTCACTAAAACATTTTATGAAGCGATTAAGGTTGAGAAGGACATGCCTGCTTTTAAGACCAACCCCAAGGTAGACACTGATTCTGCATCTTCTTCTTGCAAAAAGAGTGAGAGTCCTTCCAAAACCACAAATTTTGAGAGAAGGGGTCAAGATGCACTAGACTTGGATAGCCTCCAAAGAGTCAGAAAGAAGCTATCCAATGAGATCATTGATTTGAAGAAATGTACTTCTAAAAGTACGCCGAATAAGGAACCACCTAGACAGCCTTTTAGAGGACCATTCCAAAATACAGTTGCTAAACAGACCCTACCCTCTGAGGCTAATAATGTAGATGAAATTAATAGCTTCCTAAAATTGTTAGTCTCAGGCCTTGAAACGTCAACTGAAAATGAAACCCAATATTCAGGACAGAATTCTGAAGATACCCAAGGCACAAATAATAAAAATGAAGATAAACTTCCTCAAGTTATCAGTCACTTCTAGGACACCATGGAATTGATCGACGATGAAGATGTTGCTGTTGTGAATGTCAATCAACATCAATATAATACTAGAACCAAGAAAAATCAGTCCTCAAGGGAACCTTCCACAACATCTATGGACGAAAGTTTAGCTGTCAAAACAAAAAGTCAACCTTCAAACATCAATTATGCACCTTCTCTTGATTTAGAATATGATCTGCTGAGGATTTGAAGAAAATCAGAGCTAATATTTCTATCTATGAACTCCTTAAGTTGCCTGCAATTCGAGACAAGATGATCCAAGGGGTTTCTCTAAGTAAAACTGGGAAAACTCCCTCCACTCAAAATAGTTCTGCTAGTACCAAAGACAACCCAACCAAATCTTTAGTCAACACCTTGTCCATAGGTAAGAAATCAGATTCCTCAACTCCTCCTTTTTTGCTTACGTTTGAAATCTGCAATCGTAAAGTACACAATTGTATGATAGATTCAGGGGCTTCGAAGAACGTCATGCCATATTTGGTATGCAAAAAACTTAATGTAGTCCCCATGCCCTGTGATACAAGCATTGTGCAACTTGACCGATCTAATGTAAAGGTAATAGGAAAGTTGAATGAAGTACTGATAAGATTAGCCTCAAACCCTGAGGTTCATTTCATCATTGACATAATTGTTGCAGATATCCCTGAGGCATATGGTTTATTCCTCAACAGAGATCGGTTTGAAAAATTAAAGGGAAATTTCACAACAGACTGGTCACATGTATGGATACCCTATAATGGCCGTCCAAACAAAATCAGAATTGATCGAGAGCGTTATATGAAGCACACGGTCACCGAATTGGATGACTCAAACGAGCCAATGTTATTCACTGATACCATAATGGGAAATTACATGGTTGATTCCTTCTTTGGAAATCTTGAGGCTAAAACTTCATCAGTCGAGGATACAGAACAACAGTCCAAAGTTTTTCATTTTATGCAAGTTACGGATGAAATTCCAGTTCCAAACACTACACATTTAGACCTGAATAATGGTCTCTGGTCTCTATACTTTGACGGATCTAAGTCAAAGGAAGTGGCTGGGGCCAGTTGCTTGTTAATGGATCCCCATGGAAAAAGGTATTTCGTTGCTTGCAGGTTGGAATTTGAGTGCACCAATAATATTGTTGAATACGAAGCCCTTATTCAAGGACTGAAAAAGGAAATTGACCTAGGAGCTAAAGCTTTGATAGTGTTAGGAGACTCTGAAATTATCATTAGACAAGTACGCAACACTATACATTGCATTGCTGTACATCTAAGAAATTACCAGACAGAGGTATGGAATTTATAATTATCATTTGAAGCTTTTAATATAAAGCCTATTCCTCATTATTTGAATCAGGAAGCAGATCTGTTAGCAAATGTTGCTTCAAGGTTAATTCCATCTGAAGGGATGCTTGCTGATTCTTTGTCTGTTGAACTGCTTTTCAGACCTTCCATACCTGATAACATTTTC
The DNA here is from genome assembly GCA_001517045.1 of Pseudotsuga menziesii. Classification (NCBI taxonomy): domain Eukaryota; kingdom Viridiplantae; phylum Streptophyta; class Pinopsida; order Pinales; family Pinaceae; genus Pseudotsuga; species Pseudotsuga menziesii. The sequence continues at coordinate 103,501 of LPNX010784861.1, forward strand.
AATTGGAGAGTTTTTAACCATGATGAGTAGTTAATCAAGTTCTTGACCATGAAGGACACCTTCAAAGACGCAGTCATTGACGAAATGACTCACGATGAAGATCTGTACAACTTCGCGGTAATTCATAAACCTTGTTCAATTGAAGAATCTCTTAATGAGGTCAGTACCCTTCCTAGATCTGTAATTAAACTTGATAAATTCTACGATTTGAAAGAAAAATTTAAAAGTGCTAGGAACTGTAAAACCAACAACTCTACTATGCAATTTGAAGTCATAAATCTAGGCATCGAACACAACCCTCAATGTGTCAATCTGGGAAGTACATGTACCTCCCTAGAAACAAAATCCTTCATATGACTCTTTAATGAGTTTAAAGACATTTTTTCTTGGACATATGACGATATCAAGACATTTGATCCAAACATTATGCAACATGTCATCCTCATGAAACAACAGGCTAAACATTTCTAGCAGAAGTTGAGGAAAATGCACCCTAGCCTAGAACCAGCTAAGAAAGAGCTTAACAAACTCCTCGCTGCTAGAATAATTTTTCCAGTATGACATACACAGTGGGTGGCGAATCTCATCTCGGTTAGGAATAAAACTGGTGAGATTAGATTATGCATCGATTTCCGAAATCTAAACAAGGTTTCAGAAAAAGATAATTATCTTGTTCCTCCTATGGAAAAGATCTTACAACAGGTTTCTGGATTTGAAATGTTCTCACTTTTAGATGGATTTTCGGGATACAACCAAGTGTTAGTATCCAAAACAGATCAGTTGAAAACAACCTTCAGAACCCGTTGGGGAACTTATGCCTATAGGAAAATGTTGTTTGGTTTAATTAATGCTGGAGCAACGTTTCAAAGGGCAATGGATATTGCATTCAGAGGCTTGATCGGCCAATTTGTTGTCATTTACCTCGACGATATAACTATTTTTTCAAAAAACAGATCCAATCACCTAACACATCTTAGGAGGGTTTTTGAGCGTTGCAGGAAATATGGGATCTCTCTGAATCCCAAGAAATCCATATTTGCGGTTACAGAAGGTAAGTTATTGGGTTTTGTAGTTTCAAAACAAGGTATCAATATTGACCCTAAACGTACCCATGCTATAGCATATATTTCTATGCATCATTCAAAGAAAACTATGCAGTCATTTCTAGGGAGAATAAACTTTGTCCCCAAGTTTATTCTCGGTTTCACTGAGATTGTTAGGCCACTTTAGAAAATGACTAAGAAATATGTTGATTTCAAATGGTCTGCTGAAGAAAAGCAATATTTTCATCATATATTAAAAGCTATTACTGAGGCTCCCACTTTAACAAGCCCTGATTTCTCTAAACCATTTATTTTGTACACTTTTGCTTCTGACTCTTCATATGCCATTGTTTTAATGCAGAAAAATCAGGAAAACAATGAAGCTCCCATTGGTTTTACAAGTTCCGGTTTTAATGGCGCAGAGCTCAATTATCCAGAAGTAGACAAACAAGCATTTGTTGTTTTTAAGATAGTAAAACATTTCCGACCTTATTTTTTGAAGTCTCATACCAAGGTTATTGTGCCATATTCCGCAGTTAGAAATCTTTTGGTGCAAAAGCACCTGGGTGAAAAGCAAGCTCATTGGGTTACAACACTTTAGGAGTATGACCTAGAAATCAAACCTTTAAAGATTGTCAGAGGACAACAACTTTGTAAGTTGGCAGCTGGATCTTCAGACATGTCTGAATCTAATCTAAACTTTATCGATGAACATTCTCTGTTTGAAAGGGAAGTTTTTCCAATCTCAGCTCCCTCTGATTCCTGGTATCATGACATTAAATTTTTTATATGGCATGGAAATGCTCCTGAACATTTAGACTCATGTAGAAAAATGGATTTGAGATTAATATCTGCACCTTATCAGTTGATTGATAACATTTTGTTCAAAAAGAATTTCGAAGGGGTCCTCCTTCAATGTTTAGAAAGAAATGAAGCTGATAGTGTGTTGTCTCAATTACATCCAGGGCCAGCCGGAGGACACTTTGGCGGAGATACCACTGCACATAAAGTACTCAAATCTGGATATTACTGGCCTACATTGTTCAGGGATGCGTTTTCCTTCACTAGGAAATGCCAGGAGTGTCAGAGAGCAGGTGGAAGACTTAAGAAAGCAGCTTTACCTCTCCAGCTTGTTATTATTGAAGTCCCATTTCAACAAAGGGGTTTGGATATTGTTGGTCCAATTACACCAGCTTCCTCACAGCAACACAAATACATTCTGACAGCCACCGATTATTTCACTAGATGGGTCGAATCCATTCCCTTGCGAGTAGTTAACTTAGAACAGGTGATATCATTCCTTGACTCTTTTATTGTCACCAGGTTTGGCGTTCTAGAATCTTTGATTTTTGACAATGCAACCTATTTTTCTTCTGTAAAATTAACAGAATATGCATTGGAAAAGGGTATAAAGTTAAAGTATTCAACCAATTATTATCCTCAGGGTAACAGATTAGCTAAATCTTCCGATAAAAATTTAATCAAAATTCTGAAACGCATAGTGGATAATCATCATAGAAATTGGCACAATGCTTTATCAAATGCCCTGTGGGATGATAGAGTGACTCCCAAGGTTGCCATAGGTAATTCTCCTTTTTTCCTAGTATACGTTAAAGAAGCTATCTTTCCTCCACATCTATTTTTACCCTTTCTACAACTCTCCTAGTCAGTGAAGGAAACATCATGTTCTGCCATCGAACATCGGATTAATACTCTGCTTAAACTGGAGGAAGAAAGAGAGTTAGCCAAAAAAACAATTGACCAACACCAGAAGACAGTGAAACACTGGTTCGATCATAGAAAATCAGCTAGTAGGGATTTGGAAGTAGGTGACCTAGTTCTCAAATGGGACAAAGAGCACGAAGAGAGAGGAAAACACACCAAGTTCCAATGCCTATGGCTAGGACCGTTTATCATTATAGAAAATCTTGCTCCCATCACATTCAGGTTGTAGACGCTGGAGGGAGACATCGAGAACCTTCCGGTGAATGGCCATCTCATCAAAAAATATTTCTGCTGATCCCCATTAAGGGATTATCCTGTACATACCTTGTGTGTTTTTTTTTTTAGTTTCTGGAATTTGTTTTAGTGTGTTCATTTTATTTGTTTGCTTTGAATATCATCTCACATCTATTTTCTGTTTTATTTGCATGATTTTTGAGAGTGATCAATTCATTTAACTTCGGGTTGATGACTTTCACCAAATCCTGTGATTGATCTGCAAATCATGCATCATGATTTTACTATCCCGAATATTGTTATGTTGTTTTACATCTTGAATAGTGGATGATTTTTTGTCTCTCTAAATTATACCAGAAGCTCCTAAATCGCGTAAATATAAATTAATAAGATAAGTTTCTGCAAAGATCTTTCCAATAGGATTGGAGTAGTATTTGTCAAGGTTATCTATCTAAGTCTTTTACGCCACCCCTTCTCGTGAAAAGAATTAGACTTGCCTCCCCATCTGTTAAGATAATCTCATTGCATAATTAAATATAACTACAATCTGGTCATGGTTGGATTTGAATATGTTTAAAATAATCTGAAGGATAGAGGGTCTCATAACGAACCAGTCTGTTCAGGATCATAGGTTTGCATTGAGTAACATTGTCGCTTCTGGTTACCAAGCCGTGACAATGGCCCTTGGTATAAAACACTAAGGGATAAAAGGTCTCATTACGAGCCGGTTTATTTATTGTAGCGCAGATTGGTGACTGACATGGTTACCACCTGGTCACCAAGCCAGAACCATGGCCTTTAGAATTATAAAAAATAATAAAAAATGAAAAAAAAGGATGTTGGTAACAGTTCAACCTTACCAGAATTGTCTATCTAAAACTGACAGATGGGATACTGGCATTCTTTGGGCTTTGAAGCAACCCTGTCGAGGCTATGGACGCCTGCTGGCAGCAGGGCCATGCTTGTGGTATTGAGACTTTATTCTTCAAAACCAAGCCACCTACTGTTTTACTTCATTTGGACTGATTTTTGTGAGAGACCTGATCTTTATCAAATACATAATTTAAAGTGTAAATTTATGGTAATATTTAGGAATATGAAATTTATGAATATGTTCAAGGTGCTAAAATTTGACTCTTATAGTGATATGCATGGGGGATCTATTTTATTTGATTGCATGGTTTCAGGTCAAGAAACAGAGATAACTGTTCCGCCTAGTCAGTCGCCATCTATTGTGCTCCTACCCAACAGCCTTATAAAAAAACAAATTTCATCAAACAAAATGAAATTTTGTTTGATGAAATATTTGAAGTTCTCATTTCAATCTATAGAATCAGGAGCTACTGAAATGATGAAATTCCGTTAGCTACTGAAATGGTGAAATTCAAATTGTTTTTTTTTATAACCTTGTGAACTATTGCTAGTTGAAAAAATTACTATGTTAAATCATTATTTTGAATGGGTTTGTATGTTTTCCACCCTAGCCTCACCATAAGCCTCATTCGAACATTCAACAATTGGTATGTTTATTTATGTTTTTGCAAATTGGACAAGGTCCTGGAATATGAAAAGCTAAATATTACATGCAGGGGTGCCTTATCCAAAGTTCATCCTCCAACCTTTGAATCATGCATAATCCAAACATAAGTATGAAATCCCGACCGTAGTAATATGCCCCACACATGACTTATATTCTTGCATGTAAGGGTTGGGGTTGATACAGTGGTTTATGTCGTGTGTTTCACATAGTATTTTTGCCATTTTTGAAGGTTGAGATCATTATACAGTAAGGTCGACATGTTAATGCCCAAGGTTCATTGCTTATGGTTGGTTTAATTCGCATTTGTCGTTCCCAAAGACGATACACTCGATTGAAGGATGATACGTTACCATTGCATACGTACATAACTCTTTGAATGATATTTAATCACAGTACGAGCTTAGCATCGTGGCTCCCTGCTCGTTGAACACATGTGTCTTATGCAATGTGTGGTTTTATGTCGCTCGAGCTGAATAAATCATGACTAGGTGAGGTTGTTCTTGATTCTTCATCGTCTCTTTCCATTTTTGTGATAACCTCTCTATGTAATCATTTTTCTCTACTCATGGCGAGTTTATAGGGTTCCACTTTGAGTTTACCCATGTCGCATTTTGTTTATGGAAGAGTCAGGTTTCATTGTTTGTGGTTTTTTCTTGGTTTTCATCTTGAATGCTCGCTCTCCAACGTTCTGTCTTGTAGCGATCTGTTGTATCTCCTCTATGTACAGCTGCATGCATTTTTACTCACAGCAATGGCCCCGGTTGTTAGGGTTGAACCTAGTGACACGAAGCTTCTTGATGAGAACCCAGAGCTCCTAGCCAAGGTAGAAGCGGTCGGGTGGCTTCCATTCTTCCGCAAGTTTGCAGAATCAAACCCTAAAGTTACTAGGTTATTTTTTCTCTCGCTGGTTGATGCTACAGTTAAGGTGGCTGACCTTCAGTTCATAGTTGATGAATGCTCAGTCTCCTTGGCCACGGGTCTGCCATTAACAGGTGAACGTTGGTTCAAATCCAAGCAGATGAAAGCTACTGAATGGAGGAAGATGTTGAAGAACACATTCCAGGACGTGTCCTTCAGGGCTGGTGTGTCACGTAAATATTTCAAGAAAGAATGGCGACCGGTTTTGGATGTCATCCACAGGTATGTGACTTGTGAGGGTATTCTCTCCTCTGCATATGTCTATCACCTTAGATTGATGAATGTTTGTCTCGGTCTACCTATTAATTTACCCCATTATTTAGTTCAAAGCATGACCAAGATGTCCTAGGCCATCAAAAAGGGTCATAAGAATATCAGTCGGAGTCTCTTTCACCATGGACTTGTTAGGATGTTGGTAGAGAGGGAGCTGTCTAAGCGAAATCAAACATGGGATGATTTTATTGAACAGAATGGCTTCATGGCATTTTTCCATTGCCAGTTTGATTGTGCAGAGGAGTGTATAAGGCATCAACAGCCTTGTGAATTCCTGACTCCACCTGTACCTGAGCCTATGCCAAACCCTAATGATTGTGCTAACTGTAGCATCCACGAAGATCCTGCTCCTACTCCTGTGCAAAGCCTCGGTTTTCCCATGCATTCTAAGAGTAGGAGGAAATCTTTAAACTTTTCCCCGGTGACGCCGAACCATAGTGAAAAACCTTGCAGAAAAGTGAGCAAAGGGCCAAATGATAGGGTTACTACCAGGTTTACTAGGAGTATGGTATCCAAAGCCAGTGTTGTTAAGTCCTCCATGAGCAATAACAAAGACATTGAAATTGTCGTATTAGATGACGAGGAGAATAAACATGTCTTGCATGGAGGCCCTGATATGGATACCGAGCCTATCATTCACCATGTAGATAACAGTCCTCATATCTCTGATAAGAATCCTCAAATTGACTATGTGCTTGATTCTCCGATTAAGGGCAAATCTATTGAAGGTTATTTACCTGGTTCATATCGAATTGGTGAAGCAGTTCATCCACTCTTTGTTAATTGTCTGCTTGACAAGATACGTGGAATGGAGGTAGAAATAACAGAGATGGTGGCACGTAATGATGTTGTGAAAGCTGAAAATGTGAAGTTGCAGGAGAGATCCGATTCAGTAGATAAATGTATGATGCATCTGAAGAAACATAAGAACACGTTAATTCAGAGAGTTATGAAACTGCAACATGTGAATCATAAAAATGAGGAAAATATTCGTGAGCTGAATGCTCAGGTTACTTTGATGCAGTTTAAAGGTCATTCACAGAATCCGGCGACTGGTGTGAATATACAGGTGTTCGATACTCCTGTTAAATCATAATATTTCAGGAATAATCACTATTGTACATATGTCTAGATAGTATTTCAGGTTTGAAGTTTGTAAGTAAAAGCAGCAAGTGATAATGAAGTTATTTTTGTTTTCCAGGTATTGTTTTGAATTGATTTATGGGTTATGTAATTTAGTTTATTTACTCTCGCGTTTGTGTTAATTTTTACTGTGTAGTGTTGCAAATGATTTGGTTGATGCGCTTTTCCTAGATTTTGGTGATTGCTCTTTTTCAGGATGATCTGCGGAGAATTATGAACAAATCAGTTGAAATCATTTTCAACTATGGATATGCTATCTCCCATGTGTCACTAATTTACCAGCGTCTTTATCGTTTTATGATTTTGTGCTATAGATCGAATCTTTCGAATTTCAGGACATCATAACGTATATAGAAAATGACAATTTCATTTGTCATTTTTGAATGAAATTGGTTAAGATTTTGACGATGTAGTTTCCAGTTTTATAGAACTATCTCCATTTGAGATTGAATGTATTTAAAGGAGACATTTTTTTACTTTACGGGGGGTCGATGGTTGGGAAAAGAGACTAAGCAGGATCACTTTATCAGTTTTTTGTAGCTAAAGACAATTTCTTGTCAGTAGTTGCAGCATATTTTCACTGATGATATTTATAAGTATATTTACAGTATTTCTATTATGGAGATATGCTTATAAGTATCAATTGATCTTGTTATTTCTTTTTGCATTCTTTATCTTTTTTTATATTTCTTTAAAAAAATGTGCAAATGCATCATGTTTAACTATCGATTTATGCTGGTTTCATTTGCAAATTTACATCATGTAATAAATCTGATGTTATCATCATAATGTATGTGATATACTTGTTCAGTGTGTTGTCTTGTTTAAATCTCAGAATTTCTTCTGATGTTTTCAGGATTGTCTGCACCGTATCATTATTTGCAAAGTTGATTCCAGGGTTAATATTTTCATGCTCTTGATCAAGATAGGATATTTAGGATATATAAGTGGTAGTTTTTATTTAATTTACAGAAAACATATTGAATCAAATTTTACATTTATACTCTGGCAAGTTATCTTTCAATCTTGTTATGAATATACATGTGTTTATAATGTAATTTACGTAATTGATTGAGTTTGCTAATATTTTATTAACTATTTATTCTTGTATTCATAGATTAATTAGTTAACTAGATTAATTTCCAGTTATCAGTTGTGTAATATATCAACTAACTTGGTAATTATCTTTAACAGTTTCCTTTGTATGTTCATAGGTGTACTATAGATTTAGTTAATAAACAGTAGCTTCATTTTTCCTTTGAGTCTCATCCTGTAGCTGGGAGTAATTTAAGGGAAGGCAACGGGGCCTTAATCTCGTCAGAGACAACTACCTAACGACTAAGAGCATCTTTGAAATCTTTTGGATCGGGTTGTCTCTTAGTTGACCCTTGTGACAATTTGTCCTGTCAACAGAGGGTTTGAGAAACTGAACTGGAAAAATGGTATTCATGTAAGTAAAATCAAACCCAATTGGCAAAACCCATTTGAAATGGTTCATAATTACATAACATGTGAAGGTCGCTATGACAGAATCCTGAAGTGTTATTTGAGATTGTTAATGCATCTTAATGGGAGTTTAAAAATCATTCTTCCATTTTATTTGTTAGAAATGCTGCAAAATATGGTCACATGGTTTTAAACCCTTCCAGAAAAAACTACACGTTCTATATATCACCAGGGTTTGATCGAGTTACTGTTGATTTCACATTTGAGTAAAGAAGAATGGATTTGGGAAAAAAATTTGTTTGAATTAGGGTTTGAAGAGAAAGTTAAAGAAAAAGGGAAAATGGCAGTAGAGGATTTGAATTAGAAAATAGAAAAGCATGAAGAACATGTTGAACATAATGTAGAAGCAAGAAAAGATTTTATAGAGGAGCCAAAGCAACTAAATAACTTGTTCGTAGAAACTTCACCTATAGATGAAACAACACGTAAGCAGGTAAAATAAGATCATAAAAACCCTGATACTTTAAGCATGGTTATAAAAAATGTAAATTCAAAGAAAGAATAATGAATTCAATTTTTAAATACAGAAGGTATTAGTTTCAAGCCTAGTACTACGCTAAGGAGTAGAGTGGGGGAAGAAATGGAACAAATACATAATGCTAGGGGTATAAATGAAGATTTTGGAAAACTTGTGATTGTAAATGATTCCTTCAGTGAGGAAAATATACATGTTTCCAAGGAGTAGTACTGTCTAGAAAATGAAAACTTCATTGATCTTCAGGGTATTTCAGGATGTATAACTGAAAGGTTTTGCACGAGTATATAAGTATATTCTAAAAATGGTTTAGTTTTGAAATCTATATAGGAGGATGAAGTTCTTATGGATGAAAATGAAGCAGAGATATTTCCAGAATTAAGTCAGATTAGAAAGTCTTTATAGACTTATAAAGAGCAGACCAAGTTTTTGCAAAATATCAATGGAAAACTGATGACTGCAAATAAAAGGCTACAGGAAGAATTGGAGGAAAACGAAATTGATTATCAAAAGCTGCTTTTAATATCCAAAGATATCTTGAAGGAGAAGAGAGCTATCCATAAACAATATGAGCACATGAAAACCCATAGCAAAGAAGTGCATAATCAAATGGAGGATAAGGATGTTGAATATGCCATGTTGCGGAAGAGATCCCAGGTTTTAAGTGATCTGACTGTTTTAGCAGAAGCTTCTAAGAGTCTTTAGATGACAAATAATTAGGATAGTTAGTTTTGAAAGTAATTGGAATTTGACAGATAGGCATTATTATTCTATTTTGATTACACCTGTATTAAGCCTGATTTTGAAGATCTGAGACTTTTCTATTTTTTAAGAGTTTGATCCATGAAAATAGGATCTGATGATTGTTTCAACAACTCAAAAGTTTTGTATATAAAAGCCAACAGTTAGATGGAATAGGGGTTTGGAATCATAGATGGGAACCCAGTTTTGAATATGAAGTGTAAGACATAAATACTCTTTGCATATTTAATACAAAACTACTTTGATATGATTATGATCATGAGCTTGTTTTGTCTTCCTTTATGAATTGTATTTTTATTATGATTTTATCCTATGTATGATCATCTTAAAATCCATTGCAATATTCTTATGATAAAGTGCAGTTACCATCAAACACTTAGTGACAGAACCAAGTTCATTTTGTAAATTCATGCTCGTAATCCCTTCTATTATTGAATTTTGTATTTTATTATACATCATCCAGTTCTATGATAGTTATTTTTGATCTCCCAGTACTTTTGATTACATAACAGTTTTGTTTTAATTTGATTTAATTATATTGAATTGTCTTCAAGATTTATCTAAGATCGAACCCTGGTAGTCTAGGTTCAATTTTAGGGATAACATCTTCTTGCGTCATTGCCTAGGATGGAGAAACGAATGTACATATTCCCTGGGTATTCGACAGCTTTATATATCTGATTTTGGAGGGTGAACAAGATCAGTGACACCTGTTATAGACTACATCAATCACCTACAGAAAGTTACAGTGGATTCAAAAAGGATAGGAACTTGAGACAATCCCTCATCACCTTAAAATACAGGAGTCCCCGATCCTGAACAGATATTAAAAGAAGCTCGATGAAGATCAAGTTCTACTTCATTAGAAATATTTAAACATCCTTCAGCCTTGGAGATTCCTGAATCTTCATTTTTTCTTGTTCATTATTTTGATCCACACTCTGAGAAAGGAAAAGAAGAATTAGATCTGCTATTTACCCCTTCTCAAATAGACAATTTCCAAGTCTTCACAAATCCTTTGTTATCTGAGGAGGTTACACTTGAATCATTATAGACAGGGGCTTCTCCTTTGCTTTCATCCCACATTCCTTTTGGAAATACTATCCCAGTGAATCAGCCAAAGCCTAGTAATATTTTTCCTTCACTACAACATTCCAACACCAACCAATCTAATTCAAGTTTGAATATTTCTAGCCATAGAATGGCTCATCCTCAAAATATGATGGATGCTATGGTAGCAGCAAGACATGCCATGCTAGTTTTTCCTTAGCCTCTAAATGCTCTCCCAGGTGGAGATTACCAAAAATATTTTCCAAGATTTAATGGTCAAGGAGATGTTACAGCAGAAGAGCACCGGAATACATATTTAAGTTATGCAGATAATTAAAATTTTGAGAGTGAAGATGTTTGGATCAGAGTTTTCGTTCCATGTTTAGATGGTGAAGTGAGAAAATGGTTTAGAGAGTTACCGCAAAACTTTATAGATGGTATAGATGCTTTAGAATAGGTGTTCATGAGATAATGGGAAGATACTAAATATTATTTATACTACATTGTAGAGTTTGGATCATTGAAAAGAAATAAATATGAAGTTGTGGGGTATTTTTCTAAAAGGTTCAATAAAATGTACAGTAGAATACCAGCTGAAATAAAACCCTCTGAGACATCAACAAAGTTAACGTATGCAAACTCTTTTTATTGTGGGTTTTCTTTATTGTTGAGAGAAATAAAGTCTGTATCGCTTCTAAATATGCAATATGCAGCATTGAAAGTGGAGTTTAATATCTTGGCTTCAAGCAAACCCAAACAAGAAACAGAGTATCAAATTGTAGATAAAAAAGGTAAAAAAGAAATTCCATCCAATTCTATAGGAAGATCTTCACACAATAAAATGGATGAAATGAATAAAATCATTAAAAATTAATCTGTTAATATTGATAGGTTGGAGTTGGGAAATAAAAATTAGAACAAGATTATACCTAATGGAGAAACAAATCAAAACCAATTCAGAAAACCTTTTATCCCTAGGTTTTTGCCAAGAGAAAGAAGAAATAATGACATTTAGAGGGAGAGGAGAGAAAATGACGAGCAAGGAATTCAACCTCCATTTCAAAATAATCATGTGAGAGATGATGAATCATATGAGAGATATGAAGGGGAGTTAGATGATTTGGAAGAACAAAAACATAATATTAGTGAATTTGATGATGATGAGTCTTAGATCAGGGCTTAAACATGTAGCACAAGCTAAGAAGATTGTGAAAATTGTTCCTCCTAAACAAAATATGCCTTTAAAACAAAAACAATTTGTAAAAGAGAAAAGAGATGAAGTAGTAAGTTTGGAGGATGTTAATAAATCTGTGGGTGGGTTTAATTTGGAGCATGAACTTAATAAGGTTAACATCCTTGTTCCTTTAATATAGTTAATAAAAATCAAAGCTTACAGGGAAGCAACTTTTAAAACTTTTAAAAATGCATTGAATTCTATCCCATCTGATGAAATCAATTTCCAGGATGAAAATCCTACCATCACTGTCAGTTCTAGAACTTTTGATCAACCTGATGATAATTCAGAATATCCTCCTCCTTTTTATGTGACTATTTTAGTGCATGATCAATTAGTACACAATTGTCTTCTTGATTTAGGAGCTCCACATAGCCTCATGCCAAAAGCTGTCATGGAAGCTTTAGGGATGAGTGTTACTAAACCATATCATGTTTTGTATGTGTTTGAATCTAGGGAAATGGTGTGTATTGGGGTTATTAAATATCTTGTGGTGAATTTGAATCAAGCACCTATGAAGAGTGGGTTGATAGACATAGTTGTAGCAGATATTTCTCCTAATATCGATATGCTATTGTCTAGATCTTGGTCGAAAAAAGTGGGAGGAACTCTGCAGATGGACCTTTCATACGCTACAATTCTAGTGTTTCAAGCGGAATTTAGAAGACTTTATAGAGAAGTATAGATGGCATATTTGGTAAGTCACAGTAAATATCCTAATAATCATCCAATTTATTCAATCAATGAGAATCTTGGTTCTTTTATGTTGCAATTAGATGATGATGTTGAAGGATTTTTATAAGTACATAAAGATATTCCAGTTCAAACAAAGAAAGAAAAACCAGATGGTTTATGGTAGACGTATTTTGATGGTTCGTCAAGTAAGGAGGGAGCAGGAGCATGAGTGTTACTTATTTCTGCTGGAGGTGCGGTCATTTGTATTATGTACAAGTTAGGATTTAAAACAACCAGTAATACTGCTGAGTATGAGGCTTTGATTCTTGGATTAAGAGAAGCAAAAAAATTAGGTATTCAAGATCTTGTTGTGTTTTGCGCCTCCGAATTAGTAATCCAGCAAGTAAAGAATGTTTACTAGGTAAAGCAACATTTGTTGAAAGTTTATAGAAATGAGGCTTGGGATTTAATAGAAAATTTGTTTATAGCTTTCAACATAAATTTTGTTCCAAGAGAGTATAATGAAATAGATGATTCCCTAGCTTTAGTAGTAACTTAATTAAACGTTCCAAAAGTAACACATTTGAAATATCCAATCGATGTGAGATACATGCCATTTATTTGAGATGACATTAAACATTGGAAAGTTTTTCATGATGATCAAGAGATAAAAGAATTTCTGGAGTTAATAGGTGAATTTTCAAAATGATTTAGTTGATCAAGAACAGGATTTTGAATTAATGGGAAATGCCTTGTATAAATGATTCAATAGATGATCACAAGATTGTTAAATTAAAAGGAAATTTCATTCCTAAGGGGCTTGTCCCACTTGATAGGTTGTGTTATCTCTAGGGTTGTTCATCCTGCTTATTTTTAAATTTTTTATTATGATTGGTTTTTATTGTTTTTTTTATTTTACTTTGTTTCATATTTTATATTTGATTTCTCACCATTAGGGTTCTTTTTGTTACCTTAAATCATCAAAGTTTCTATTCATTGATTATGAGCCTATGTATGTGCAAAAGAGCATGTGTTACAGGGTGAAATTCTTACCACTGGAAGCATTGGTCCAAACTGGTAGCATTGTTTTTAATGACAGAATGTCCAAATGGGTTTGGATTATAATGTATATACTTCTCTGCATTCCGAAGCACGCAGATATTGGAGCTATTGGAACAAAAATCAATATTTACTGCTGGTTATAGAGCTGTACTGCATATGCATTATGTTGTTGAAGAATGTGAAAGCCTTTCTTGGAGATTCAGGTTACAGGGCTTCATGGATTGTCTAAAGACACCACTCTAAACAATGCAACATGTGTGTGCCTTACTAAATTGGTGTTGTTAAAGACATAGCTATTGGCTACGAAGAAGAATAGGTGTACTTTGAGGCAGAGGAAGTGCATGCTTGTGTGGTAACATGTGAGGGATTATGTCCGGTGCTGAAAAATGTTATACATGTGGGATCATTTAATAAATGTTTCATTGTGTTGATTGGAGGGTGACGAGATGCCAGCATTGAAAATAACCAAATAAATTGGTATCTTCATCTGACTGTCTTGTAAGATCTGGGAAAATAGTATTGAAATTTCTACGCCTTGATTTTAATTCTGATGTACAGGGAAAGGAAAATTCTTCATCTGTAGAGGTCCCTTACAAAGAATAAAAACAAGAATATTCCCCTCTACATTCCCTTGATGTTTCTGAAGCTAAGCTTCATGACAAATGTAATTTGGTGCCCACAGATACTGCATATGTACCTAAGGTTTCCTGGCCTGAGGATCATGAAGACGACGTACACCAGGGTTTGGATCGAATCAGGAATGCTCTTGAGCATCATCGTGACCTTTCATGGGGAGATGTAAAGGCACGAAAATCCAAGCGTCCTTGACTGATTGATGCTAATCCTTTAGATATGTGTGTCAAAACAAAGTTAAGAGTGAACAACTGCAATGCACAGTATGCTCAACAACACTCAAATGTATTGCAAAGTGGTAATGGCCAAAGTCCTCGAATAGGGATAATGGAAAAAGGGATTGATAATGAATCATCTCAATCAGGCCAGGAAGATCACCATGATTACATGCTATATAAACAACCACAAAATGTCTGCACATTATCCGATGATGAAAATATAGATGCTACAGGACACACAGGATTTACACCAGAAAGAAGGAAAACTAATTCTTTTACACAATATCGAGGATTATTACCTGAAAATAATTCTATGGAGAAGGCATGTGATTCTCCTACTGCTGGCAATGGCAGTGGATTGGAAGCATCATAATGGATATCTGGAGTGCACGAAGAAGAATGCAGCACTTACAATAAACAATATGAATACCCTAGCAAGCTCTGCAGCTGCAGGGCATTCAAGAAATAGCAAGCATCTTGTAAGATCAGTAATGCCACCATTTTCTTCCTACAGTCACCAAGATTCCCTGCTGGATTTAAATCCTCGAGTTTCAATTCTTTGAAAAAATGGACGTGATATAGCAGGTTTTCAAGAGAATGGGGATGAAAACATGGTGTCTGGTCCCTGGCAAGACTCGCTTTCAACTCCAAAATACAATAAGGCCACAATTAAGGGTGTGGAGTTCTGGGTTATCAACACAGATGATCAGACATTGAAAATGTCACCTGTGAGTCCTTAATATCGATTACAGATTGGTGAGAAGTAAACTAGAGGACTTGGAGCAAGCGGGAACCCAGAGATTGGTATCTATGCTTTTATTTTCAAAAATCTTCAGTGCCCTAAAGAGTCGGTTGCATGTGAACGTGGCAGTCCATTTCTAATTGGCATTAAGGAGTCGACAGAGGATTCGAAAAGTACTAAATTCCCCAAAATAGTGAATTACTTCCACAAGGGCATGATCGAGGTTGAAGACTCAGGATCAATAGTTAAATTTGGCAAGAATACAGGGTATCCAATGAACATGTGGCAGCATGAGGAATTTATTAAAGAAACAAATACATAAATATTGACTCCCCTTCTTGTATTCAGTTACAAAATTTTCAGCTGGCGATTATATTCAGGATTGATTGTGTAATTTGTAATTATTATTTAAATATTGGATCCTAAAATTTTGGATCTCAAAAAATTGTTTTGAGAATTTAGTTTATCTAAAATGTAAAAAACTTATGTGTAATGTGAGGGGAGGTCCCAGCTAAGGGCTCGAGAGCTAGAGGAGAGAGTTCTTCCTTTCTGGAGAACGCAGGGGACTGTGGGTTGGCATTTTTGGGAGCCATGCTTGATGATTTGTAAGCACATCTGTGTAGCAAGAGCATTTTGCAGCTTCAGTAACAGGTTCTAGTTTTGAATAAACTTGATGATGATTTGCCCTTGTGTTGTATAAATTGTCTCTCTGATAATTATGTTATGTATATGGTCATTCATATTCCATTACAATAATTCTTATCGTGAGATGACAGTTATCTTTTATTTTTACAAACATTGACAATTTCACTTCATGATTTAGGATCATAGTAACTTGGTATTGAACTTTGTGATTGATTTCATGTTATACAGCATCTGTTTGATTTTCTTGCAGCTCTGATTCATACCAGCCTTTACTTCAATACTTTGATCTCTTGATAAATACCTGTATTTACCCATCTGTGATATATTCCAGCTCTGTTCATTGTAAATTGTGTGATGTTTTGATTTCATACCTAAACTGTGAAAACTGTACAAACAAGTAATACTAGCTTAGTGCCTTCTAATACTGATAGGTTCCATTAGCCCTGTTTTGATAGCAGCTTGTGTTTTTAATTTGATTTCATTTGATTTATACATTTTTAAACAAAGATTTCCTTAAGCTTGAATCCCATAGTCTAGGTTCAAATTTAGGGATAATAGGTTGTTTTCAAAAGATGATACATTGTTGAAACCCACCTTGCAGACCACTAAAGTGAATATTATAGATTATCACATTGGTTCTGAAGCTGAACCCAAAATGATCAGAATGTCAAAATGACTTTCAGAAGAGGAAAATAAAAAATATATTAGTTTGCTGAAAGAATTTGTGGACATTTTTGCTTGGTCATATCAAGATTTAAGAACTTATGACACTAGCATAATTCAACATAAATTTCCTTTGAAACCAAATAATAATTCTTTTAAACAGAAACTTAGAAGGCTTAATCTAGCATTACTGCCAGTAATTTGAAAGGACGTAAAACAATTGTTGGATGCAAAAATTATTGTACCTTTGAGATATTCATCCTGGATTGCGAACTTGGTGCCTGTACATAAGAAAAATGGAGAGATAAGGATTTGTGTTGACTTCCGCAACTTGAACAGATCTTGTTTGAAAGACAATTATTCATTACCAAAAATTGATTAGATTTTGCAGAGAGATGTAGTGTCTCATAGAATTTCAATGATTGATGGTTTTTCTGGTTATAACCATATTGCAGTACAACCTAAAGAGAGAGAAAAAATACCATTCACAACTCCATGGAGGACTTTTATGTACGACAAAATGCCTTTTGGGCTTATGAACATGGGTGCCACATTTCAAAGGGATATGGGCATAGCCTTTATGGGGGACAATGAAAAATGCATAGTAATATACCAATATGATATTGTAGTGTTCTCTAAGTCTGACGAAGATCATCTGAAACATCTAACATAGGTTTTTACTAAGTGCCAAAAATCTGCTTTGTCATTAAACCCAAAGAAGTCTCACTTTGCTATGACAAAAGGTAAGTTCTTAGGGCACAATATTTCTACTAAAGGAATCAAGATAGATCCAGAGTGAGTAAAATCCATCTTAAAAATTTCTACTCCTAGAAATAAAAAAGAGATTCAATCTTTCATTGGCAGAATTAATTTTTTAAGATGGTTCATTCCTAATTTCACAGAAAGTATCAAACATATCACTGAGATTATCAAGAAGGATAGAGAGGTTAAATGGTCGTATCAGGCTAGACATTCATTTGAAGCAATAAACCATGCATTGACAGCTCTAGATTTTACTAAATATTTTGCAATCTTTTCATTCGCATTTGAAGATACCATAGCTTCTATGTTATTGTAGATGAATTCAAATGGATTGGAACAACCAATTTCTTTTTTCAGTAAAAAATTAAGAGATTGAGAGCTTAAATATAATACAATGGAAAAGAAAGCATATGCCTTAGTTAAATCTCTCAAATTTTTCAGAATATTTGTTTTACATTCCCGAATTTTGGCATAGGTTCCAATTTCAGAAGTCGAGGAGATTTTAGTACAACCTGACATTGAGGGAAAAAGAGGCAGATGGATAGCAAAGGTTATGGAATATGACGTGGATATTAAACCAACAAAATTCGTGAAAGGATAGGGCTTAGCCAAGATTCTAACTTAATCAAATTGTCAGGGATTAAATCTTCATTTGATTGCAGAAAATTCAGAACAAGATATGGCAACAGAATATAGTAAGCAACAGATTTATAGCAGGTATTGTGATTCTTCTTGGTATAAAGAAATTGTATATTTCCTTTTATATTTAGAATGCCCTCCAGAATTGGATAGAAACAAATGTAGATAATCAAAACTTAGAGCGATGAAATACATTTTAATGGATCAAGTCTTGTACTGGAAAGATCCTGGAGGAATATTGTTGAAATGTTTTGAAAATCAAAAGTTGGTGCTGTTACAGCTGAATTGCATAGTGGAGTATGTTGTGGGCACAAGTACTGGAAAGCAACTACATTCAAAATCCTAAGAGCAAGATATTATTGGAATACTATTTTCTCAGATGTATATCATTAGGTCAGAGCATGTGTGGAGTGTCATAAGTTTGCAGGTAAGCATAAACTTCAATCATTACCCTTGAAACCTATAGCAGTAAGTTTTCCATTTCAACAAAGGGGTTTAGATTCCATAGGAGAAATTCATCCTCCTTCTAGTGGTAAGCACAAATGGATTTTAATTGCCACTGATTTTTTCACTAAGTGGGTTGAGGCAATCCCCACAAGGATAGCAACTAAACAAGTCCTAATTAATTTCCTTCAGGAAAATATTCTTAGCGGATTTGGATGCCCTAGGAAATTAATTACTGATAGTGCTCCTGCTTTTAAGTAAAAAAAGATGGTGATTTTTTGTGAAGAAAATAACATTAGCTTGAAACAATCCAAACCTTATTAGCCAAAGGGTAATGGATTAGCAAATTCTAGTAATAAAAATATTGTGAACAGTATCAAGAAAATGTTATTTGAAAATAAAAGGAGCTGGGATATCAAATTAAAATTTTCTCTTTGGGCCGATAGAGTAACTATAAAAATGTCAATTGGGACATCCCCTTTTCAGTTGGTATATGGAGTTGATGCTTCGTTTCATTTTCAAATAGCTTCCCCAGTAATCAAATTCTTGCAGGAAATCAAAGAAGAGCCTGATGATAGAAGAAGAATAATGTTTCAGATGATCCAATTGCAACAAGAAAGAAAAACTATTGAAAATACAGCTGAGATGCACAGGAAGAAGGTGAAAGAAATTTTTGATAAGAAAGTTAAAAAAAAGTGTTTTTGCAGTTAGTGACCTTGTTCTCAGCTGGGATGCACAAAAGGATGAAAAAGGTAAGCATGTAAAGTTCAATAATTTGTGGATAGGGCCTTCTACAGTGATCAAGATTCTAGGAAATAATACTTTTGTTTTACAGAATTTGAGTGGTGAGGGGATTGTAGGACTAGTGAATGGACGTTTTCTAAATTATTTCCACACATATTGAGTGGCAGAAGGTCATTGTACATATTCACTATATATATCATTTTATTTTCATGAATAAGACTTGATCCCAATAAGACAGAAGTTATGACTTTAGCAGATTTCAGAAGGCACAGGTCAAGATGTTCTTAAATCCTCATAGGGGCATCTTTATCCCTGGTCAAAGCCAGATGTTATCTCTATGGTTTTTTCTTATAATTATGCTAGGGTTTTCATTTTCTTTTTTTCTTAAGTTCTCTATTTAAGCTCATAAGTCTAGTTTTACCTTATTTTTTTCTTTGTACCCTTCTTTTATTTTTCTGTGTTATGATTTTTGCTATGTTTTTCTCTTTTAAGGATCAAGTCATTTATCTTTTAAAAGTTATTGGTTTGTATTGAAACAAAGGAATTTATGAAAATTAAGAATAACTTGGTTATATAAATTAGTAGCATATATTAAAATGAAAATATTGCAGTGGTGCCAGTTGGTTTGTTTCATGATATTGATTTAAAGTTTCTATTTACATAATAATGGAGTGAAATTACATGGCAAGACTGTAAACATGGAAAATACTATACACATGGCAAGGATGGTGCTATGGTTTAACTCATTATGATTATTCTTTGAATGCATATCCAAATAATAGCATGAACCTATTGAGCGTGGCACACTCTGTGCTTTCGTAGGTGTTTTGTATGAGTTCAAGGCATTTGACATTATTAAACATCATGGGCATAGGGTATCAATGTTGATATTGACATGTTAATATTACATTAACCTATTTAATTCTGCTTTATAGTATTATGCCAGGTCTTCCTTGTTTGTATAATGTGAAATTTTCATAATGCTGAAGGTAGCAATGGATGAAAATGTTGATAGTATGGTGAAAAGGAGGCCATGAGGTTTAATTTGTAGACTTGAACCGGATAATACATAGTGGATAATGCAATTTTCGAGATCAGCTCAGTTAATGAGAAACATTGGTTTGTTTCCCTTTTGTGAAAAATTGCAGGGTTATATTATATAGGTGACTCAGGATTTCATTAAAAATTACAGAGATGGAGAGATTGAATTCAAGAATTTGAGGGTTACACTGGATGAAGAATCTATTGCAGAAGAAATAGGGCCTCCAGCGCAAGGAGAGAAGTGGTTCAAGCAACAAGAATTTTAGGGCGATTATGGCGAATTCTTGTTTCCAGAGTTTGAGAAACAGAACTGGAAAAATGGTATTCACGTAAGTAAAATCAAACCCAATTGGAAAATTCCATTGGAAATGGTTCATAATTACATAACATGTGAAGTTCGCTATGACAGAATCCTCAAGTTTCATTTGAGATTGTTAATGCATCTTAATGGGAGTTTTAAACTCAATCTTCCATTTTATTTGTTAAAAAGTCTGCAAAAGATGGTCACATGGGTTTAAACACATCCATAATAGACTACTCGTTCTATATATCACTAGGGTTTCATCAAGTTACTGTTGATTTCACATTTGATTAAAGAAGGGCGGAGTTGGAAAAGTTTTTTATATGAAGAGAAATTCAAAGAAAAAGGAAAAAGGGCAGCAGAGGATTTGGATCAGCAAACAAAAAAGCATGAATAACACACTTAACATAATGCAGAAGAAGGAAAATATTTCATAGAAGAGCCAAAGCAAGTAAATAACTTGTTCCCAAAAACTTCAGCTACATATGAAACAACAAGTAAGCATGTAAAAGAAGATCATAAAAACCATGATACCTTAAGCATGGTTATAAAAAAAATCAATTCAAAGAAAGAATAATGAATTCATCTTTTAAATACAGAAGGTATTAGTTTGACACGCAGGAGTAGGCTAAGGAGCATAATGGAGGCAGAAATGGAACTAATACATAAATCTAGGGGAACAAATGAAGATTTTGGAAAAGTTGTGATTGTAAATGAGTGAGGAAAATATACATGTATCCAAGGAGCAGTACTATCTAGAAAACTAAAACTTCATTGAACTTCAGGGTATTTCAAGATGTATACCTGAAAGGTTTTGCATGAGTAAACAAGTATATTCTGAAAATGGTTCAGTTTCAAAATCTATATAGGAGGATGAAGTTCTTATGGATGAAAAAGAAGCAGATATAGTTATAGAATTAAATCATATTCAAAATTCTTTATAGACTTATAAAGAACAGACCAAATTTTTTGCAAAATATCAATGAAAAACTAATGACTGCAAATAAAAGGCTACGGGAAGACTTGGAGGAAAAGAAACTGATTATCAAAAGCTACTTTTAATATCCAAGGATATCTTGAAGGAGAAGAGAGCTATCCATAAGAAATATGAGCACATGAACACCTAGAACAAAGAAGGACATAATCAAATGGATAATAAGGATGCTGAATATGCTAGGTTGCAAAAGAGATCCCAGGTTTTAATTGATCTAGTTGTTTTAGTAGAAGATTCTAAGAGTATTTAGATGACAAGTAACTTAGGATAGTTAGTTTTGAAAGTAATTAGAATTTGACAGACAGGCATTATTATTCTATTTTGATTACACTTTTATTAAGTACGATTTTGAAGATCTGAGACTTTTCTATTTTTTAAGAGTTCGATCCATGAAAATAGGATTTGATGATTGTTTCAAAAAATCAAAAGTTTTGTATATAATATCTAGCAGTTAGATGTGGTAGGGGGTTGGAATCATAGATGGGAATCCAATTTTAATATGAACTGTGAGACATAAATACTCTTTGCATCTTTAATACAGAACTTACTGTGATATGATTATGATCATGAGCTTGTTTTGTTTTCCTTTATGAATTGTATTTTTATTATGACTTTATCATGTGTATGGTCATCTTAAAATACATTGCAAGATTCTTATGATAAAGTGCAGTTACCATTAAATACTTAGCGACAGAACCAAGTTCATTTTGTAAGTTCATGCTCTTAATCCCTTCTGTTATTGAATTTTGTATTTTATTATATGCCATGCAGTTTTGTGATAGTTATTTTTGATCTCCTAGTACTTTTGATTACATACCAGCTTTGTTTTAATTTGATTTAATTATATTGAATTCTCTTCAAGATTTATCTGAGCTTGAACCCTAGCAGTCTAGGTTCAATTTTAGGGATAACATCTTCTTGCATCGTTGCCGAGGACGGAGAAACAGATGTACATATTCCCTGGGTATTCGATAGCTTTATATATCTAATTTTGGAGGGTGAACAAGATTTGTGACACCTGTTATAGTCACCTACAGAAAGTTACAGTGGATTCAAAAAGGATAGTAACTTGAGACAATCCCTCATCACCTTTAAATCCAGGAGTCTCGGATCCTGAATAGATATTAAAAGAAGCTCAGTGAAGATCAAGTTATACTTCATTAGAAAGATTTAAACATCCTTCAGTCTTGGAGATTCTTGAATCTTGATTTTTTCCAGTTCCTTCTTTTGATCCACACTATGAGAAAGGAAAAGAAGAATTAGATATTCTCTTTACCCCTTCTCAAATAGACAATTTTCAAGTCTTCACAAATCCTTTGTTATCCGAGGAGGTTAAACTTGAAGCATTGCAGACAGGGGCTTCTTCTTTGCTTTCATCCCACATTCCTTTTGTAAAGACTGTCGCAGTGAATCAGCCAAATCCTAGTAATATTTTTCCTTCATCATAACATTCCATCACCAACCAATATAATTCAAGTTCGAATATTTCTATCCGTAGAATTGCTCAGCCTCAAAATAGGATGGATGCTATGGTAGCAGCAAGATATGCCATGCTAGTTTTTCCTTAGCCTCTAAATGCTCTCCCAGGTGGAGATTACCAAAAATATCTTCCGAGATTTAATGGTCAAGGAGATGTTACATCAGAAGAGCATTGAAATACATACTTGAGTTATGTAGATAATCATAATTTTGAGAGTGAAGATGTTTGGATCAGAGTTTTAGTTCCAAGTTTAGATGGTGAAGTGAGAAAATGGTTTATAGAGTTACCACCAAACTCTATAGATGGTATTGATTCTTTAGAATAGGTGTTCATGAGACAATGGGGAGATACTAAATATTATTTATACTACATCATAGAGTTTCAATCATTGAAAAGAAATAAATATGAAGTTGTGGGATATTTTTCTAAAAGGTTCAATAAAATGTACAGTAGAATACCAGCTGAAATAAAACCCTCTTAGACATCAGCAAAGTTAACTTATGCAAACTCTTTTTATCATGGGTTTTCTTTATTGTTGAGAGAAAGAAAGTTTGTATCACTTCTAAATATGCAAGATGCAACATTGAAAGTGGAGTCTAATATCTTGGCTTCAAACAAACTCAAAGAAGAAACAGAGTATCAAACTGTAGATAAAAAAGGTAAAAAAGAAATTCCATTCAATTCTACAGGAAGAGCTTCAGACAGTAAAATGGATGAAATGAATAAAATCATTAAAATTAATCTGTTAAGATTGATAGGTTGGAGTTGGGAAATAAAAATTAGAACAAGCTTATACCTGAAGGAGAAAGAAATCAAAAGCAATTCAGAAAACCTTTTGTCCCTAGGTTTTTCCCAAGAGAAATAAGAAATAATGACATTTAGAGGGAGATGAGAGAAAATGATTATCAAAGAATTCAATGTCCATTTGAAAATAATCGTGTGAGAGATGATGAATCATATGATATATATGAAGGGGAGTTAGATGATTTGGAAGTACAATAACATAGTATTAGTGAATTTGATGATGGGTCTTCTTCTCATTTTTTGACTAAAGTCGATTATCATCATGCTATAGTTTTGGATCATTATGAAGAAAATGACTATCAAATGTCTATGCCTGAAATTTGTTAGGAGATTCGATAGAAATCATATGGTCTCAGTTCAGGGGTTAAACATGCAGCACAAGCTAAGAAGATTGTGAAAAGTGTTCTTCCTAAACAAAATATGCCTTTAAAACAAAAACAATTTGTAAAAGAGAAAAGAGATGAAGTGGTAAGTCTAGAGGAAGTTAATAAATATGTGGGTGGGTTTAATTTGGAGCATGAACTTAATAAGGTTAAGATCCCTGTTCCTTTAACAGAGTTAACAAAAAACAAAGCTTACAGGGAAGCATATTTTGAAACTTTTGAAAATGCAGTGAATTCTATCCCATCTGATGAAATCAATTTCCAGGATGAAAATCCTACCATCACTGTCAGTTCTAAAACTTTTGATTAGCATGATGATAATTCAGAATATCCTCCTCCTTTTTATGTGACTCTTTCAATGCATGAGCAATTAGTACACAATTTTCTTCTTGATTCAGGAGCTTCACATAACCTCATGCCAAAAGCTGTCATGGAAGCTTTAGGGATGAGTGTTACTAAATCATATCATGATTTCTATGTGTTTGACTCTAGGGAAGTGATGTGTATTGGGGTTCTTAAAGATCTTGTGGTGAATTTAACTCAAGTACCTATGAAGAGTGTGTTGATGGACATAGTTGTAGCTGATATTTCTCCTAAATTCGGTATGCTATTGTCTAGATCCTGGGTGAAAAGAGTGGGAGGAACTCTTCAGATGGACCTTTCATATGCTACAATTCTAGTGTTTGGAGGGGAAATTAGAAGAATTTATAGAGAAGTACAGATGGAATATTTGGTAAGTGACAGTAAACACCCTAATAATCGTCTAATTTATTAAATCAATGAGAATCCTGGTTCTTGTTTGTTGCAATTAAATGATGATGTTGAAGGAGTTTTATAAGTACATATAGATATTCCAGATCAGACAAAGAAAGAAAAACCAGATGGTTTATGGTAGGCGTATTTTGATGGTTCGTCAAGTAAGGAGGGAGCAGGAGCATGAGTGTTACTTACTTCTACTCGAGGTGAGGTCATTTCTCTTATTTACAAGTTTGAATTTAAAACAACCAATAATACTGCTAAGTATGAGGCTTTGATTCTTGGATTAAGAGAAGCAAAATATTTGGGTATTCAAGAGTTTGCTGTGTTTTACGACTCTGAATTAGTAATCAAGCAAGTAAAGAATGTTTACCAGGTAAATCAACATTTGTTGAAATTTTATAGAAATGAGGCTTGGGATTTAATAGAAAATTTGTTTATAGATTTCAACATAAATTTTGTTCCAAGAGAGTATAATGAAAAAGATGATTCCCTAGCTTTAGTAGTAGCTTACTTTAAGGTTCCAAAAGTGACACATTTGAAATATCCAATCGATGTGAGATACAGGTCATTTATTCCAGATGAAATTAAACACTGGAAATTTTTTCATGACGATCAGGAGATAAAATAATTTCTGGAGTTAATAGGTAAATTTTCAAATGGTTTAGTTGATCAAGAACATGATTTTGAATTAATGGGAAATGAACCTTGTATAAATGATTCAATAGCTGATCACAAGATTGTTGAATTAAAAGGAAATTTCCTTCCTAAGGGGCTTGTCCCACTTGAGAGGTTGTTTTCAAAAGATGCTACATTGTTGAAACCAACCTTGCATACCACTAAAGAGAATATTATAGATTATAACATTGGTTCTGAAGCTGAACCCAAAATGATCAGAATGTCAAAATGACTGTCAGAAGAGGAAAATAAAAAATATATTAGTTTGCTAAAACAATTTGTGGACAATTTTGCTTGGTCATATCAAGATTTAAGAACTTATGACACTAGCATAATTCAGCATAAAATTCCTTTGAAACCAAATACTAAGCCTTTTAAAGAGAAACTTAGAATGCTTAATCTAGCATTACTACCAGTAATTTAAAAGGAGGTAAAAAAATTGTTGGAAGCAAAATTTATTGTACCTCTGAGATATCAATCCTCGATTGCAAACTTAGTGCCCATACGTAAGAAAAATGGAGAAATAAATCTTTGTGTTGACCTCTGCAACTTGAACAGATCTTGTTTGAAAGACAATTATTCATTACGCAAAATTGATCATATTTTGCAAAGAGTTGTAGGGTCTCATAGAATTTCAATGATTGATGGTTTTTCTGGTTATAACCAGATTGCAGTACAACCTGAAGAGAGAGAAAAAAGACCATTCACATCTCCATGGGGGACTTTTATGTACAACAAAATGCCTTTTTGTCTTATGAATGTGGGTGCCACATTTCAAAGGGCTATGGGCATAGCTTTTGTGGGGGAGAATGAAAAATTCGTAGTAATATACCAATATGATATCGTAGTGTTCGCTAAGTTTGATGAAGCTCATCTGAAATATCTAACATAGGTTTTTACTAAGTGCCGAAAATTTGGTTTGTCATTAAACCCAAAGAAGTCTCACTTTGCTATGACAGAAGGTATGTTTTTAGGGCACAATTTTTATACTGAAGGAATCAAAATAGATCCAGAGCGAGTAAAAGCCATCTTAAAAATTACTATTCCTAGAAATAAAAAAGAGATTCAATCTTTCATTGGCAAATTTAATTTTTTTAAGATGGTTCATTCCTAATTTCGCAGAAAGTATCAAACATATCACTGAGATGCTCAAGAAGGATACAGAGGTTAAATGGTCATATCAGGCTAGACATTCATTTGAAGCAATAAATCATCCGTTGATAGATCCATATTATACTAAGTATTTTGCAATTTTTTCATTCACATATGAAGATACCATAGCTGTTGTGTTATTGCAGAAGAATTCAGATGGCTTGGAACAACCAATTTCTTTTTTTAGTAAAACATTAAGAGATTCAGAGCTTAAATATATTACAATGGAAAAGCAAGCATATGTATTAGTTAAAGCTCTCAAATTTTTCAGAGTACCTATTTTACATTCTCAAATTTTGGCATATGTTCCAATTTCAGCAGTCAAGGAGATTTTAGTACAACCTGACATTGACGGAAAAAGAGGAAGATGGATAGCAAAGGTTATGGAATATGAAGTGGATATTAAACCAACAAAATTTGTGAAAGGACATGGCTTAGCCAAGCTTCTAACATAATCAAATTATCAGGTATTAAATATTCATTTGATGGTAGAAAATTTAGAACAAGATTTGGCAGCAGATTTATAGCAGGTACTGTGATTCTTCTTGGTATAAAGAAATTGTATATTTCCTTTTATATTTACAATGCCCTCTAGAATTGAGTAGAAATGAATGTAGATCATCAAAACTTAGAGCGCTGAAATACATTTTAATGGATCAAGTCTTGTACTAGAAAGATCTTGGAGGAATATTGTTGAAATGTTTTGAAAATCAGAAGTTGGTGCTGTTACTGCTGAATTGCATAGTGGAGTATGTGGTGGGCAGAAGTACTAGAAAGAAACTGCATTCAGAATCCTAAGAGCAAGATATTATTGGACTACTATTTTCTCAGATGTATATCATTAGGTCAGAGCATGTGTGGAGTGTCAAAAGTTTGCAGGTAAGCATAAACTTCAGTCATTACCCTTGAAACCTATAGCAGTAAATTTTCCATTTCTGCAATTGGGTTTAGATTTCATAGGAGAAATTCATCCTCCTTCTAGTGGTCAGCACAAATGGATTTTAATTTCCACTGATTTTTTCACTAAGTGGGTTGAGGCAATCCTCACAAAGAGAGCAACTGAACAAGTCATAATTAATTTCCTCCAGGAAAATATTCTTAGTAGATTTGGATGCCCTAGGAAATTAATTAATGATAGTGCTCCTGCTTTTAAGTAAAAAATGATGGTGAATTTTTGTGAAGAAAATAACATTAGTTTGAAACAATCCAAACCTGATTACCCATAGGGTAATGGATTAGCAGAGTCTAGTAATAAAAATATTGTGAACAGTATCAAGAAAATGTTATTTCAAAATAAAAGGAGCTGGGACACCAAATTAAAATTTGCTCTTTGGGCCAATAGAATAACTATAAAGAAGTCCATTGGGACATCCCCTTTTCAGTTGGTATATGGAGCTGATGCTTTGTTTCATTTTCAATTAGCTTCCCCAGTAATCAAATTATTGAAGGAAATAAAAGAAGAGCCTGATGATATAAGAAGAAGAATGTTTCAGATGATCCAATTGCAACAAGAAAGAGAAACTATTGAAAATACAGTTGAGATGCACAGGAAAAAGGTGAAAGAAAGTTTTGATAAAAAAGTTAAAAAAGATGTTTTTGCAATCGGTGACCTTGTTCTCAGGTGGGATGCATGAAAGGATGAAAAAGGTAAGCATGGAAAGTTCGATAATTTGTGGATAGGGCCTTTTACAATGATCAAGATTCTGGGAAATAATACTTTTGTTTTACAGAATTTGAGTGGTGAGGAGATTGTAGGACCAGTGAATGGACGTTTTCTAAAGTATTTCCACACACATTGAGTGGAAGAAGTTCATTGTACATATTCACTGTATATATCATTTTAGTTTCACGAATAAGACTCCATCCCAATAAGACAGAAGTTATGACTTTAGCAGATTTCGGAAGGCATAGGTCAAGATGTTCTTAAATCCTCACAGGGACAACTTTATCCCTAGTCAGAGCCAGATGTTATCTCTATGGTTGTTTCTTATATTTATCCTAGTATTTGCATTTTCATTTTTTCTTAAGTTCTCTATTTGAGCTCATAAGTCTAGTTTTACCTTATTCTTTTCTTTGTACCCTTCTTTTATCTTTCTGTGCTATGATTTTTACTATGTTTTTCTCTTTCAAGGCTCAAATCATTTATCTTTTATAAGTTACTGGTTTGTATTAAAACAAAGGATTTTACGAAAATTAAGCATAACTTGGTTATATAAATTGGTAGCATATATTAAAACGAAAATATTACAGCACTGCTAGTTGGTTTGTTTCATGATATTGATTTAAAGCTTCTATTTACATTATGATGGAGTGAAAGTACATGGCAAGATTGTACACATGGCAAGGATGGTACTATGGTTTAACTCATTATGATGATTCTTTGAATGCATATCCAAATAATTGCATGAACTTGTTGATCTTGGCACACTCTGTGCTTTCGTAGGTGTCTTGTATGAGTTCAAAGCATTTGACATTATTAAACATCATAGGCATAGGGTATCGATGTTGATATTGACATATTAATATTACATTAAACTGTTTAATTATACTTTATAGTATTACACTATGTCTTCCTTCTTTGTATAATGTGAAATTTTTAGAATGCCGATGGTAGCAATGGATGAAAATGTCGATAGTATGGTGAAAAGGAGGCCATGAGGTTTAATCTGTAAACTTGAACCAGATAATACATAGTGGATAATGCAATTTTTGAGATCAGCTCAGTTAATGAGAAATGTTGGTTTGTTTCCCTTTTGTGAAAAATTACAGGGTTATAATATATAAGTGACTCGGGCTTTCATTAAAAATTACAGAGATGGAGTGGTTGAATTCAAGAATTTGAGGGTTATAGTGGATGAAGAATCTATTGCAGAAGCAATAGGGGTTCCAGTGCAAGGAGAGAAGTGGTTCAAGTAACAAGAATTTTAGGGCAATTATGGTGAATTCTTGTTTCCAGGGTTTGAGAAACTGAACTGGAAAAATGGTATTCACGTAAGTAAAATCAAACCCAATTAGCAAATTCCATTCGAAATGGTTCATAGTTACATAAAATTGGAAGTTCACTATGACAGAATCCTCAAGTTTCATTTGAGATTGTTAATGCATCTTAATGGGAGTTTTAAACTCAATCTTCCATTTTATTTGTTAAAAGGCCTGCAAAATATGGTCACATGGGTTTAAACACATCCAGAACACACTGCTCGTTCTATATATCACCATGGTTTGATCGAGTTACTGTTGATTTCACATTTGATTAAAGAAGGACGGAGTTGGAAATGTTTTTTATATGAAGAGAAAGTCAAAGAAAAAGGAAAAAGGGTAGTAGAGGATTTGGATCAGCAAACAAAAAATCATGAAGAACATGCTTAACATAATGCATAAGAAGGAAAATATTTCATAGAGGAGCCAAAGCAAGTAAATAACTTGTTCCCGGAAACTTCAGCTACATATGAAACAACAAGTAAGCACGTGAAAGAAGATCATAAAAACCATGATACTTTAAGCATGGTTATAAAAAAATTTAATTCAAAGAAAGAAGAATGAATTCATATTTTAAATACAGAAGGTATTAGTTTGAAGCACAGGAGTAGGCTAAGGAGCATAATGGAGGCAGAAATGGAACTAATACATAATGCTACGGGCAAAAATGAAGATTTTGGAAAAGTTGTGATTGTCAATTAGTGAGAAAAATATACATGTATCCAAGGAGTAGTACTGTCTAGAAAACTAAAACTTCATTGAACTTCAAGGTAAATCAAGATGTATACGTAAAAGGTTTTGCACGAGTAAACAAGTATATTTTGAAAATGGTTCAGATTCAAAAATCTTTACAGACTTATAAAGAACACACCAAGTTTTTTCAAAATATAAATGAAAAACTAATGAATGCAAATAAACGGATACGAGAAGACTTGGAGGAAAAAGAAACTCATTATCAAAAGCTGCTTTTAATATCCAAGGATATCTTGAAGTAGAAGAGATCTATCCATAAGCAATATGAGCACATGAACACCCAAAGCAAAGAAGGATGGAATCAAATGGAGAATAAGGATGCTGAATATGTTAGGTTGCAGAAGAGATCCCAGGTTTTAATTGATCTGCCTGTTTTAGCAGAAGCTTCTAAGAGTCTTTAGATGACAAGTGAATTAGGATAGTTAGTTTTGAAAGTAATTAAAATTTGATGGATAGGCATTATTATTATATTTTGATTACACTTGTATTAAGTCCGATTTTGAAGATCTAAGTCTTTTCTATTTTTTAAGAGTTCGATCCATGAAAATAGGATTTGATGATTGTTTCAAAAACTCAAATGTTTTGTATATAATATCCAGCAGTTAAATGTGGTAGGGGGTTTAAATCATAGATGGGAATCCAATTTTTAATATGAACTGTAAGACATAAATACTCTTTGCATCTTTAATGCAGAACTTACTTTGATATGATTATGATCATGAGCTTGTTTTATTTTCCTTTATGAATTGTATTTTTATTATGATTTTATCCTATGTATGGTAATATTAAAATCCATTGCAAGATTCTTATGATAAAGTGCAGTTACCATTAAATACTTAGTGACAGAACCGAGTTCATTTTGTAAATTCATGCTCGTAATCCCTTCTGTTATTGAATTTTGTATTTTATTATACGTCATGCAGTTTTGTGATAGTTATTTTTGATCTCCCAGTACTTTTGACTACATACCAACTTTTTTTTTAATTTGATTTCATTATATTGAATTATATTCAATTTTTCTCTGAGCTTGAACCCCAGTAGTCTAGGTTAAACTTTAAGGATAATAGAAATATTCAAACCGACCAGTGGTACACTGCTGACTACTTCCTGAAATATACATTACTAGAGAAGCTTGGACAACTTTCTGTATTGACAAGTGAGCACTAATAGAATCTCATTTGGAATGTTCACTACAATAATAATGCAGTACACATTGGATTAGAAAATACCCTTGTCATCCCCCAAAAGTAATTTTATTGGCCTTCATTTAAATTTGACGTCAACAAGTACAATCGATCATGTGCGGTTTGTGCCATTGCTAAAATTTTGAATCGACGACAAGGTTTGTATACACCTTTATCGGTTCCTATTCAATCATGGGAATCTATTTCTATGGAATAATTAACGGGATATCCTACTACCAAACATCTTCATGACACCATCTTAGTAGTATTTGACAAATTTTCAAAGATTTCTATTGCCATTCCATGCAGGAAGGCTACGAAGGGACAATAAACTACTCATATCTTATTTGAACATGTTGGGAAACATTATGGCCTTTCGAAAACCATCATTTCTGATAGATATGGCATATTTGTTAGCATCTTTTGGAAGACTCTCAAGAAATATCTCGACACAAGACTCTCTTTGTCAAAAAATTTCCATCCTCGTAAGATGAAATAACAGAATTTGTGGATCACTTGGTAGTATAACCGCTCTACATGTACAACCACAAGGATCGTCAAACATGGGATTAAAGTCTCCCATATACAAAGCGTAGTTACAATCATGCTCAACACAACTCTAAGGGAAATACTGCATTCATGATCTATTATGGATTTGAACCCTCAGCAATCAATGACTTTATGAATCCATTGACACAATCGAATGACACCGAATCCAACCGACAAGAAGATGAAAAATAATTGAAGTTTCAAGACCAAATCTATAATATCCATAAACAAGCACAATAAATGTTGCAATGAGCTAATGTGAAAGTTAACGTCTGACACGACAAGCATCATACTCCTCACTCATCTCAAATTGGGGATCTGTTTTGGTTGCATCTCAAGAAGGAATGCTTCACTGGTTCATACATAAATCCTAAGCCATTTTAATATGGTGTGTACATTATCCTTAAGAAAATTTGAGAAAATGCTTTCCAACTTGACATTTCTTCATTCTTGGGTATACATGCATTATTTAATGTGTGGGGGTGTTAAAACAACCTCCCCCAAAAGTATAATTCTCATGACTTTAACGGGGGGTGTTCTAATAACCATCTTAAAAAACACCTTTGCGGGGGTCTTTCTACCCCCCCATTAAAAAATTCCTGAGAATTGGAATTCTGGGGGGGGTTTGAAAAACTTGCCCCTGAAAGTCCAATTTTTGGGACTTTTGAGGAGGGGATTTAAGAATCACTGCCAAAGATCTAAAAAACCTTTTTGAGGGGGTTCTAGAAAAACCACCCCAAAAGGGTATTTTGTTGTAGTGTTACATGTGGTGTTTGAACAAATTCCTTTGTCGTATCATCATGCTTGACATTTAACAAAATCTTGACATTTTTCTTTACAGATCCATCCCATGCTTCATTATCAAGAAATTGAATATCACAACTGATGATTGATTTCCTTGCGACAAAGTTGTACAACTTATATGCTTGTTTGTCTTTAGAGTAATGAAAAAAATGCATGTATATCCCTTATTATATAATTTCCTTCTCAACTCATCTAGAACATGATCATATGTCACAAAACCAAAAAATTTTAAATGAGAAATATTGTGATTCATACCTATCCATGCTTCTTGAGGAAATTTCTTTCTTCACACTTTTTGTCACACACCATTTCATAATATATACAGTAGTTGTATTTGCCTCAATGCAATATTCATTTGAAAAATGTTTGGTTTCCATCATGCTATGCACCATCTCCATAATGATTCTAGTTTTTTTCTCTACAACATTGTTCTTCTAAGGTGTATACCGTGTAGTGGATTTCTTGTGCATGCCATGGGCTTGAAAAAATTTAGGAATTAATTCAAGATATATTCATCGCCTCTATCCATCCTTAGGATTTTGATGTTGTATCCACTTTACTTCTCCATGAGTGCCTTGAACTTCTAAAACATCTAATTTCATGAGATTTATGTTTTAGAAAATATATCCATGTTTTTCTTGTGAAATCATCAATAAAAATAAGAAAATAAAAGCATATTCCTATGGATACTATCTACATTGGGGCATAAATATCAGAGTGCACAATATCAAGCAGTGTGCGTGCTTTGTATGAATTTTTGACTAGAAAAGTCTCTCTATGTTGATTTCCAAAAATGCAAGCTTTACAAATTTTCTCTAGTTTGGGTATCAATGGATATCCTTCCACCATATTATTCATGTGCAGTAGCTTAATCCCACCAAAATTTAGATGTCTAAACCTAAAATGCCACCACCAGGACTCATCACGAACTTATGATTGAAATGTTGCTTGAATTTTACTGCTCCCCTTTCCTTCCTTGACATAGTGCTTGTTTAGTTATTTCCTTTGTTCCTTAAATGCAACTCTTGAATTTTCCTTTCCTTTGATATGTGGATTTATCCTCAAAATAATCATGTGATTGTAATACACCTCAAAATCATAACTGAATTTTTTTTACATGCATTGTTTTATCATCAATTACTAGATGGGGTCGCTTATGATTTAATTCTACAATCGAAATATCTGTATTCCTATTATGCCAGGTTTGAAAAGGTGGTATCGATGGCTGGATCCTTCTAAACATATATCCATGACCCTTCACATGATGTTTATAGTCTCTTGTATTTAATATGTTAGTTTTACTAGGGCCTGGTTGCCCTAAAGATTGGGAAGACTATATCCTAGTCTGGTCTCCCAATATTCTTGTTAAAAAGTTTTGTTTATAAAAATCCTAAGTTATTCAAGAATAGTGTAAGGACTTGAGTCCTAAGCATAAGGTATAGTGTCACATGCCCCAATTTTGCAAAAAACTATTTTATATTATTTGAGGAACAATATGTCAGAATTTTATGCTAAGTTGTAATTGATGACCGAGTGGGGTCAAGGACATTTAATGTAAATTCTAAATATTTTATTTATAAATAAATAAATGAGGAGAAAACAACTTAGGAGAGCTATTAAAAGAGTGTTTTCTAGTCAATTTGGTGGAAGAGACTGGGTGGAGAGAAAACCGACATGTGGCAACATCCTCAAACCACTTCCAACTGTTGCAGGTGCCAACCTCCCTACATTTGTGGTCATGAATCCCCAAGAAAGTGGAATCAGAGCAGGTGGATCCATTAATGAAAACTGACCCAAAATACCTGGGAAATATTTATAAAAAGTTTGATTGAAGATAGCTGAGGCTACTCATTCTAGAGAAGTGATCATTCAGGGTGAATGAATGTACATCAGAGGAATTCAATGGAAGGGAAATCTAGAAAGTGTTTGAGGGGATAACTGTTGATTGATCTAGTTGTAGCTTTTAAGCTAAATATCATATTACTAAGAGAAAAGCATTTTATTGAGGTATTGAACTAGTCAATTGACAGAGGGTCCTACTGTTTCCATTCTCCACCCAGTTCTTAGCCAAGAAGATCAGGAACTCGATCAAGGGTCCTGAGGAAGCATTGTTTGAGCACTGTCCAAAGATTGGTACGGAGGAATGGCCTCCTAAATCTATTGTCGTTTGTCCTCAACAGGTTCTATGTTCATTAGAGGAAATTTGGGGTCTAAAATGGGCCTTATAAGAAAACGTGCAAAAATAAGTTTTTGTGAGTTGGAATTCAAGAACCAATAGAATTTCAATAAAATAAGTCAACCATAATGGTTGAATTGACATATTTGTCATTAAAAAAAACTACTTTTTTTGTTTGTATTTTCGACATATCTCATTGTGTTTTTACTCAAATTTCGATAGGGAGAGCTCGTTGGATGCGGAATTTGATTCTGCATCGAAGGAGTACCCACACTGCATACTTTTGACGGACCCCTCTACCCCAAAAACAAGAAATTTCTGAAAAAATGTGATGATGATGTCATCATCACATTTTTTCAGGTATTTCTTGTTTTTGGGGTAGCGGGGTCCATCAAAAGTATGCAGTGTGGGTACTCATTGGATGTGGAATCAAATTCTATATCCAACGAGCTCTCCCGATCAAAATTTGAGTAAAAACACAGGGAGATATGTCGAAAATACGAACACAAAAAGTACTTTTTTTCTTTCTTCCTCCAAAATTAATGAATTTTATTTTATTATTTTAACTATTATTTTATTGTTTTAACTATTATTTTATTATTTTCCTTAGGAGGCCCATTTTAGACCCCAAAATTCCTCTAATATGATTTATTTTACTGTTTGAGTTAAATAAATCTTAGTTTAACTGTTATATGAATGTTAAAAGTTCAATTTGTGAAATATTTAGTATTCTTATTAGATTGTTATAGAAATGAAATGGATTTAGAGAATAATGTGTTAGAACAGAAATAAATTTCTAAACTGTGTTTTTCTACGCCCGAAACCAGGTCCTACTCTAGCATAGTTAGAATTCTTAAAGTAGATAAGTGAATGAAAATAATAGATAGGATTTTGAATATGTAGATAGCAGAATAAATCTATTTCAATGTTTAAAATATTATGAATGGAAAACTGTGTTATGATATATTTGTGTTTACTGTTTTTACTTAGTATAACTAAATAAAAATGCATGAAAAGAAACATTAAACTACACTAGAATTACAATAATAATATACTGATAAAATAAAAGATTATAGAAGATAACAGTTAAGTATAAACAAATTATTAACCACAAAATTTATCTTTTAAAACTATCAACTAAATATTAAACTATTACTTAATATAAACCAAAATAGGGTTATGTTTACAAACCCTTTATTTATAAGAAGTAAATAGAGTTACAAAGTTAACCTTCTATTCTTTACAGAGCTTAAGTTACAGAATAGTAAATAAAAATAAATGTAATTAGTACTTAGAATAGAAATCAGAAATTACTTATTCAGGAAATAATTATCAATATCAGACAAGATTATAACTTGTGAAAGAAAAACCTCAGGATCAAAACCCTAACTTTTAATTTATCTATTTATAAACTAATTTATTTAGGTTTTAATCCGTCTACTTTAATAACTGTGTAAACAAAATTTACAAGAAGATTACAACTCATACTTTAGACTGTTTATAGTCTTTTCTTAAGAAAATTATCTTTTATAAACAAGTAAAATAAATATATAGTTAATAGGTTAATAAACCAGCATACACCTGTAATAGCCAAACTAAAGCAACAAGAAACAATGTTGAAGTAATAATTAAATTAAGAATACATTTATGCAAGGGTTTCATTTCCATTAAACCCTAGCTATTATATCTTGAACTGATAAGTATAAATTTATAAATTTTACATTGCAATTGATCTAGAGTCTTCACAATAACAATATTTACTTACAAAAGATATCATTAATTGTAAATTTACTTCAGCAACAGTTGAATAAGAAAACCTATCTTACAGTATTAGGATTTACAAGTTAAATTATAATAAACAGAGTAATTCGAAACAGGAGTCACTTAAAAACTATAAGTACGGGAGAAACCCCTTTTATTTTAAAAATGAGAGTATGATATTATCAAGCCGTAAGGCTGTAATCCCTTTTACAAGTCAAGGAAAATAAATACAAGTCACGACTTATAAGCGAGAGCTACCCAACAACATCCAAGGGTTTTTAATAACAAAACTAAGTAATAACTTAAGACTGAGAATCTAAACATTGGAGGAATCAAAGCCATGCTCCCCTTCAAACTATAACTCCTTTTCATTAACCTTTGTAGGCAGGGAGATGCCACGCTATATTGGGGCTTAGTTGTTTTGGCCATGAAGTCAACCAGCATTGGAGAGGGTTCTTTAAAGCCCAAAGACGAAAGGTAACCTATGCAAGAACAAGGCCGAATGCTTTAGTTAGATACTGTTTTCATTATGCTAAAATTGAAACCAGAAAATGAAAGTAATTGTAGGGTAATTCTATTTACCTGTAAGTAATAAATATGGAGCAGAGGAGGTAACCGAACCAATTTGAGGAACTGCACTTTGAAGAGATGAAACCCTCATGCCAAACCTGCGATAGAGGAAACAAGGTTCTTGTTTTCAGTTTTACACCGATGAAGGAGCAAGCCACAACTAGAGGCAAGGGTAACGCTATGCCCAGCTCTCTAAACTACTGGAAAAGATAAGAAAACCAACCTCATGGTGTTCATAAACTTCCAGAATGAAACCACGTTACAAACTAGGAATTCTTTAACTCTTTCACAACGATATAACACTATACCACTCACTTAAGGACTATCATTTGATGAACCAGTGAGCCTCTGATGGCTGTGAAGGAACTCAGACAGCGAAGAGACAAACCCTCGAAAGAGAAATGAAGAAGATAGGGTTTATTTATGAGCTTTTAAATCGACCAATGCATGGTGGAGACTCAGCCACGTGCCCATCAAGATTTTTACTTAGCAGTGGCTGTATCAATATAGTTCTCCTCCACTATCGGGTAAAACATATTATTGCCAATGATTGATATGATAACCATGATGATAATGTTTGTTATAAAGTCCAATTCATATCATCGCAATGATAAATAATAAAATCAAGCAATGGTAAAAAATTTGTTTCTATCGTTGACTTTTGCATTTTGAAAACCTTGTAATCAATCTTTGGTAAAAACATTTATACAAAGATCAATAGTGGAGTATATGCCTATGACCATGAGTCAATAGTACTACTAATGACTATTCATACAAACCTTTTGTTTGATGATACATGCTATATTATTAGAAATAGTGTTATGCATACATGAGTTAGTGAAGTAATTTGTTTATAGATTAACTATATGTAAGTAAATATAGATAGTAATTCCACCCTAGAATAACTCTTATATTTGCATAAAGTCTACAGTGCTTTGGTGTGAAAAATTCTTGGAAGTTAATGTTCTTTTGGTCTCTATAAAGAACCAAACTCTTATTAAATCAAGCCATTATTTAGACTATACCTTGGTAGTTTCTAGGTCGTAAGACTACCTAGAGTTAAAAGTAAAAATCACT
Organism: Pseudotsuga menziesii; assembly: GCA_001517045.1. Classification (NCBI taxonomy): domain Eukaryota; kingdom Viridiplantae; phylum Streptophyta; class Pinopsida; order Pinales; family Pinaceae; genus Pseudotsuga; species Pseudotsuga menziesii. The sequence continues at coordinate 142,073 of LPNX010784861.1, forward strand.
CAGTAATATGATTAAGCGATATGATAATGCAATATTACAATAATACATGTGACCTGGTGACCCTTAGAAAAATCGACATTATAGCTTGGTCGCTAGTAGTGCAAGAAGACTATTAGAAATATATATAAATAAACAGGATGACACTCTTCACTATAATAGCTGAATTAAAAGTAAACTTATGTAACCAATTGTAAACATTTTATTTGAAGGTCTTAGAATTATACGCATGCTTATAAAGTAGCACATTGACCATTAGACATAACAATAGCAGTAAGTTCATGCTTTAGTCAAATTGTTTCTATATTAAATCATGAGCCCTATGCTCATCAGTAAAACTTATGAGTAACTGGGTATATAATATTTTAAAAAAAAGAAAACTTAAGTAGAACTCATGCTAATAAAAGGCACTAGTATATTACAGACAATGGTCTTTATGACTAACTTAATATACTATCATAGATTCAAAAACAACAAAACAAGTACTTTACCTCATCGTCGCATTGCTTTCTCTTAATCAAATTATGCTCTAGCATTTTTATTATGCTAAAGAAGTACATCTTGACTTAACACAAAAACAAACTCCTACTTGTTCAAAAATTTACCTATGGAACCTGGAAGAATTAGAAATCCAGTTGAGTTAGCAGATGCTAAGTAAGCCTCAGTTTAGAACATAGCTTCTCACCCACTTGACAAAAGAAAGTCATTAGTAGAGATAGAAGCAACTTAATGCACATCATATACATATCATATTAAAATTAAAATGGTATTAGTTTTTATGCATTTAAATTTAATCATTACAATTGTTAACTGTTTCATTTTTCCGCTAACTGCTAGTAGTTATCAAACTGCGACATTAGACAATTTATGTTACATTAAAAATTTTAATTTTTTGTGAAAATTTGGGGTTATGACATGTGGTATCAGAGCACAAGGTTCAAACACCAAGATTCGATGAAGCACAACTTGCTTTAATGAAACAATGTATTAAATCATTTTGCTGATGTTGTCTTCTTTCAATGTTATTCAACAGAGAAATTTGTTTCTAATTTTAACAACAGGTATGGAAAGAATGGAGGAATATGCAGAAGAGGAATCTCCCTTTACTGAACAAGAAAACTTACAAAGAGAACCTATACCAGAAGACATAACCACTAATTCCTCAGAACTTTTACAAACAGTAAAAGAATTAAAATCTGAAATGGAATCTGTTAAAAAAGAAAATGAGAGGATTTTGAGAGCTCGGGAGGAGTTGAATCAGATCCTAAGAGAAAGATTTCAAACTGAGGGAAGGGGTATAAGAGTTGGTTAAGAATATATAAGTTACCAAAATAAGTATAAAAAGATTAAACAGGCTAAAAATGAAAGCAGTTCATCTTCCGAAGTTGTTTGGTGATCAATGTAATTTCCATTCTACTAGGATATCAATGAAGAAATTTCTCGAGAGTTTAAAAATATCAAACCGCCAACCTTTATTGGGAAAACTGAGAAGGGGGAGGAAGCAGAATCCTGGTTATCTGGGATGAAGAAGTACTTATAGATTTACAACTATTCTAACCAATTAAAGGCTAGAATGGCTATCTATAATATTTCAGGGAAAGCCGATATATGGTGGAAAGATTTAAAGAGAGTGAAAGGAATAAGAGAGAAGAACATAAATTGTAGTACCTTCAAGAATTACTTTAAAAAGAAATTTTTATCTCAACAGTACTATGAAGAAAGAGCAAAGAAATTCTATGAGCTTAAACTAGGTACAATGACTATGAAAGATTTGAACAGTAAATTTTTAAGTCTGCTTAGGTATGTGCCATACCATGTAGATGAAAAACCGACGATATAGTGGTTCCTCAGCTGTTTACCTTATCATATAAAGGATAGGATTGAGTATGACAATCCAAAAACTATGGAAGAAGCTATGAGGAAAGCCGATTTATGTTATGAATAGAATAGGAAAAAGGAGAGTATGGCCAACTAGAAGCCCAGAAAGAATAATAATAATTATGATCAAAAGAAGAAAGAGTTTGTGCCCAATCTCTAAAAATAATAAGGCCATAAATTTTCCTAACAAGAAGTTCCAAGGGAATAAGAATAATTCACCAAACAATCAAAACAATCAAAAGAGTAAAGAGTCTGCTAATAATCATTGTAATTACATGAAAAACTTTGAACGAAAAGAACCCATAAAGTGCTGGGAGTGTAATGGCCCACATTATGCCTCAATCTGTCCTAATCGAAAAAACACTGTCAGTAATATCCATACATTATAGGAAGAGATGATTGTGGGAGATTTAGTGAGGACTATTCCCAGGATCAATGCAGCCCTGGAGAATCGACAAGTAGACTATCAAAATTCCATGGTGGAAGTAGAAGGTAAGATAAACCAAACACCCTGTTGGCACTGGGATTTTATCCCCCAAGGTCGAGCGAGGGGAGGCCATTCCCGCGCAACAACAGAACTGATTTAGACCACACCTTCAGCCCTATGTAGTTAGAGAGGGATCTCTTGTTTGTCACCGAATGTTGCTCCACATAAGATGTTCAATCTCGTGTGTCACCAGAGTCTACTTCGCATAGGATTTTCAATCAGCATAATCAAGGGGCTAGGATATTGAATGGGGCAAAGTATGTTGAGGAAAGGAGTATGGTGGGATTATCGGGGGAAAGGGACAATGGGAAAATGGAGTCAAAACCTACGTAAGAAATGATTACAAAGGGAAAGAATGACATGGGGTTGAAAACAGAGGTGAGATAGCCATTGATCTCCCAATCAGGAGATATTTAGCGAGAGATTAAAGGACAAGAAGGGATAGTCCATCGCATGGAGCACCAGCAAGATGAATTCCATACAACATTAGAAAAATCATTAGTAAATGCATGGAACAATAGCATCAACATAGTGAGTATGAATTCCTAACCGTTATACACTAAGTTACAGACATGAAAGCAATCAACAAATTGGAATGGAAATAGGAAACACATTTACATGTAAAGGAAAATACATATTAGGAAAAGAGACACATGAATCTCTACCATGAGAAACAGTTCTTTCACTGTAATTTATTCATACATAGGTATCAATTTCTACAAATGGGGAGCCTCAGTCCAGGAATGTTTCCCAATCCAATTCAATAACCCCTTTCTCTCTCTATTTGGAGCGTTTTTATACAATCCTATTGGTGAGAGTACCGAATTAAAAGCTGTTACAAGTCGGCATCAGGCGTTAATAGTGAAAGGAGTGGACTATCGCCACATTTACAAATATAAATAGGCATTATGGCACTAGTGGCTGCATTCAGCCCAGGTAACAGTTCGACACGCTCGGCTGCCATGACGGATGATGAGTATGATTCCTTCTCCTAGGCTTTGAGGTGTGCGCTTCCACTGTGTTCAAATGCAGCTTTCTATATGTGCACACACTGGTGAGGTAGTCGACATCCCTCGGCCTTATGTAAATTCTAGGTCTATTGCCTCAATGAATCAAACCTCTATATTTCTCAAGACTTCCTTCAAAATGAACCACAGCCCACACTTGTGAATCGAGGAAAATAGTGTCGATAGGCAAGACTTCCACCTCAGGCATATTACGAATGGCATCAGAGGAACTGACCAATCTCCAACGGGGAAAATTACACGTGTGAATGCCTCCTCCACTATCATCTCCATACTGGATGGGAAACCTGTACCCTAGGATTCTTCTTAGTCATCCAATCAAAGTAATCGTTTACATCCACCATCCATGTTTCATTCATCCTGCTGCCAACTTTTCTCTTCTAAACACCGCGGGTAGTTCTAGATTGTGACACATTCTTAACCATCGATCAAGACCGACCTTTCATATGTCGTTGATCTGAGTGGGCCCCACCATATTTCGCAATGAGAAACTTTGATATTCATCCATGCTAGTTCGCATTGCGCAATGAATCAGAGGCGTAGATTTATCTCCTTCTTCATCGCGGTCATTGATCTTTGTGACCTCTACCACAATTTCATGATTTGATATTGTAGTTTTACCCATACAAGTATGGATCATGAAATTAATTTAGGCCATAGATCTACACCAGACATCATCTCAACCATCGAAAGCTTCTTATCTTTAACATGTTTTGCAATCCAAGAAGGAAGCTTTGATCGTCCATGTTTGCTCGCGTGAATTGATTTGGAGCCATTGATCCACCTCTGATCAATCACATCCTTTTCTTATGACCCTTGCCTAATGCTAACAGTGCACCTACTGCTTTCCTCGTTGAAGGGCACCCATACGAGAATTGAGGGAATGGGACCCCTATCGAACCTCCTTCAAGCCCTTATATCAATTGTTAAAAATAGTGTGTTAACAACTGGCTCCATGAGGGATGCTATCCTCCCAGTGAGGTAGCAAAGAAACCCCATAGACCAAGTGTCGAATCCATTGGGATGCTCCCAATTTTCTCTAAAATTCTCAACTTGTTCTGAATTGAACCACCAACTAAAAGCATTTTGCAAACAAATCTCACTCTTTCAACCTGTTAGCTGTCACCTGTCCACATTCTGAAAACTGAAGACAACTGTAAATGCACATCTGAACTTTAAAACTGAAACTGAAAACAAACTAAAAGTTGCTGAATGGAATGATCGCGATGTCGAGCTTATTCATCTTTACTTACCTACCCTAATTACTAAGCATCAATGTTAAATCAAGAAAATTCTGAATTCCAATGAATCCACTCAAGCAAATGATCCCATAAACCAACGTTTTCTTCATGCTTGATAAAAAACAACACTAAAGGACCTAATGGCACAAATTTATAATAAACAAGTTGATCTTTACAGTAGAGATATAACCAGCCATTACCACTGCCAAGATTCTCCATGTACTCTACCATTGGATCATAAAAAACATGACAACCTTCAAAAAATTATGTCATTTGCTTACCATGAGAAGGTTGTCCCAACTGTAAATTCCCTTGCACGTTGTCAAACTGATCTTCAAAAGAACCATGCCAGGAAAACACGTGACAATTTCCAGGCGAGACATCCACAACTTCATCTAAAATTTCTGATTTTAAAACTTGATATTATTTATATGCTTCATTAGAAACATCATTCATTTCTTCAATAGGATCGAGCAAATAGATTTCTTCTTAACAAAAAATTTCTGAACTTGAAAAACAAAAAGAAACATCCATTTGAGAACCCCCATCTTCTTCTTCGTTATTCAACTCTTCATTGTATACTGCTGGTTTTTGTAAAGGCTAGGATTGATTGCATAACTGCCCATCTTGCTCATCATCCTTTCCAAGGAAATTTATACATTCATCTACAATATCAAATTTATGTTTGTGATCAGAAACTTTAAGTCCCTTTTTTAACCACTCAAATGAAGGAAAACACAGCGGCAAATCGTCATCTTCAACATGTTTAGTTTCCACTATGTTTTCATACTTTTGATCTTGGATTGCAACGAAATTTTCTTCACTAACATAAATTCTGACAGGCTGATTGCATTCTTCAGAAAACAAATCAGTACACCCATTTCCTTTCAAATCACTAGGTTGATCATCTTCTTCAAGCAAGGATATCTTCATATAGTCATGTAAATCTTTAGGTGAAATAAGAATTTGATCAACATGCAGAGGTCTCCCTTCAACCACTATTCCAAAATCTGATTTCTCTTCACTTCGATTTTCAGAAAATGAACATGTGGAGGGACTACAAGACTACGATTTTTCAGAATTATCATCTTCCATGTAATTAATCACACAAGCATTGTAACTTTCAAGAGATTGTTGTTGCGAAAATAAATTTTCTGATTGGGAAGGGGACGCCTCTTCTTGTGAAAAAAAATCAAAAGTTAAATAATATGAGGAAGGATTTGATTCACAGTCCCAACCTCTCTCTTGGTCAAATAGAGAATGACAAGAATGTTGCAAATCATCATCAATTTCAGGAAGAGAGATATAACTGGTTGAATCTAAGCTTTGGTCTATGTCAACTTCAGTCAAGCAAGACAATACTAACTGCTGGGAAATTTCTTGAATATCATGGCAATTGATTTGTCTTTCTTTTTGAGATGAATATTCATGTAAAATATTGAAAACCTCTTAATCCAAATACTAATCATCACCACACTCATCTTTTACATTTTCAATGAACTCTCTATCATGTTTGAAACAATCTTGAAGTAACAACAAAGAAGGATAATGCGTTTCAAAATGTCCATTAAATATGGTATGAAAGTCTTTAAGGGAGGATAAACTCCCTACTCAAAATCGCTCACACCAAGACCTTGCATATCCTTCTAAACTGAACATGAAAAGTTTCATTAAAGAATCTTCATGCCATCCCACTCCTAGCTTATGTATATGCTTATGAAATCTAAATAAATGGATGACAACATCATCTCCCTATTCATTATTGAATCTTGGAATATATGTTTGCCAATTTACCATAGGTTTTTTATTGGGATAACTAGGAATGGCAGCAAGATTCATAGGAGCATACCTTGCATCCTGAGAATTCATCTTGATGGTGGAGAAGCTAAATCAGCTCCTCAAAGTTTACAACCTCGTTTGATAGTGGAGCCTCCATAGAACGTTATGAAGAATGGATCCTTCACAGATGGAGTCACTAGGTGAAAAGAGACATGAACTTCTTGTTGTCTGACCATTGTTCACCATCAATAGTAAGATCTTAACCTTTCATTCAAATCTAGGGAAGATTTGTAATCTCTCCCCATATCTTTCTTTCTGACCACCAGTCTCCTCAGTGGAGTCACCTTCCAGAATATTTCAGTGGAGTCTCCAGGTGAGAAATTTCTCAACCTTCTTAATGTCCGGTCATTGTTCACCATTAATAACCAGATATAAAACCATGTCGTTTTTCCCAGGGAGGATCTTCAATATTGTCCCTGGCAACGGTGCCAATTTGTTGGCAACGAGGTTTGGGCCCCAAAGGTCAAGTGAGGGGAGGTCGCTCCTGAGCAACAGCATAACTACTTTAGACCACGCCTCCGTCCCTGTGCAGTCAGAGAGGGATCTATCGTTTGTCACCGGAGTCTGCTCCACATAAGATGTTCAATATCATGTGTCACTAGAGTCTACTCCGCATAGGATTTTCAATCAGTATAATTAGGGGGCTAGGATCTTGAATGGGGAAAAGTATCTTGAGGAAAGGAGTATGGTAGGATTATCAGGGGCAAGGGACCATGGGAAAATGGATTCGAAACCTACGTATGAAATTATTACAAAGGGAAATAATGACATGGGTTTGTAAACAAAGGCAAGATAGCCATTGATCTCCCAATCAGGAGATATTTATCGGGAAATTAGAAGACAAGAAGGGATAGTCCATCGCATGGAGCACTAGCAAGATGAATTCCATGCGACTTTAGAAGAACCATTGATAAATTCCTAGAACAACAGCAGTATCATAGCGAATATGAATTCCTAACCATTATACACTAACTCACAGACATGAAAGAAATCAACAAACTGGAATGGAAACAAGAAACACATTTATAGGTAGAGGAAAATACATATTGGGAAACACAATGACACATGCATCTCTGCCGTGAGAAATAGTTCTTTCATTGCAATTTATTCATACATAGGTATTAATTTTTTCAATTGGGGAGCCTCAGCCCAGGAATGGTTCCCAATCCAATTCACTAATCCCTTTCTCCCTCTATCAGGAGCATTTTTATACAATCCTATTGTTGACACTACTAAATTAAAAGTTGTTACAAGTCGCCATCAAGCATTAACATTGCAAGGAGTGGACTATCGCCATGTTTACAAATATAAATAGACATTATGGCGCCAATGGCTGCGTTAAGACTGAGTAATAGTTCGACATGCTCAGCCGCCACGACGGATGATGAGTATGATGCCTCCTCCTAGGATTTGAGATGTGTGCTTCCACCGTGTTCAAATGTAGGTTTCCGCATGGGCACACACTTGTGAGGTAGTTGACATCCCTCTGGCTTGTGCAAATGTTAGGTTTGTTGCCTCAACGAATCAAACCTCTATCATTCTCACAGCTTCCTTCAAAACAAACCATGTGCCACACTTGCGAACCGGGGAAAACGGTGCTGCTGGCCAAGACTCAGACCTCAGGCATATATCGAATGGCATCGGAGGAACCGACCAATATGAAACGGGGCAGATTACACTCATGAACGCCTCCTCCATTGTCATCTCCATACTGGATGGGAAACCTGTACCCTGGGAGTCGTCTTAGTTGTATGATCAAAGAAATATTTTACATCCATCGTCTACGTTCCATTCATCCTGCCACCAACTTTTCTCCTCTGAACACCACGGGAAGTTTTGGATTATGACACATTCTTAACTGCTAATCAATACCGACCTTTCATGCAGTCGTCGATCCAAATGGGCCCCGCCATCTTTCGCAATGAGAAACTTTGATATTTGTTCGTGCTAGTTCGCATTGCGAAATGAACCAGCGCTGTAGATTTATCTCCTTCTTCATCACGACCGTTGATCTTCACGACCTCTACTGCCCTTTCTTGATTTGAGATTGTAGTTTTACACATACAAGTATGGATTGCGAAATTAATTTAGGCCGTAGATCTTTCCCAGACCTCATCTCAGCCGTCAAAAGCTTCCTATCTTTAACACATTTTGCAATCCGGGAAGGAAGCTTTGATCGTGCATGTTTTCTCATGAGAAGCAGTTTGGAGCCGTTGATCCACGTTCGATCAATCATATCCTTTTCTTATGACCCCTTCCCATTGCTAATAGCATGCCTACCGCTTTCCTTGTTGAAGGGTGCCCATACATGATTCGAGGGACTGGGACCCCTATCGAACCTCCGTCAAGCCCTTAGATCAACTATTAAAAACGAAGTGTTAACACACCCATAGCTTTTTTAATTGATCCAAGAGCTAGTATAAGTTATATTTCACCTAAATTCGTAGAAAATGTAAGCTGCCTATTAAAGAGTTTGAAATTTCTTTGTTGGTTCAGTTAGCCACTGGTGAAAAAAGGAAGGTAACTTGTTTTGTAAAGAACTGTGTAATAGTTATGGATAAATTTGAAACTTTTGTGAAGCTTAATGTACTACCTCTGGGTTATTATGACATACTAATTGGTATGGATTGGTTAGAGCAACATAGGTTGATCTTAAACTGTTATGATGAAACCTTTACTGGTATAAATAAAGAGGGAAAACCAATAAGCGTAAAGGGAATCCCTAGAAAAACAACTGTAAGGCAGATTTCTGCTGTATAGCTTAAGAGATCTATTAGGAAAGGTTGTAAGGTTTATGCAGTAATAGTAACTAATGATGAAAATCTAAATAATACAGATAAATTAAACATGGAGGATATACTAGTTTTAAAAGAGTATGCAAATGTATTTCTGGAAGAAATTTAAGGACTACCTTTGAAAAGGGAACTAATTTTTACCATTGAACTGGTACCTAGTACAGTACCCAGCTCAAAGGCCCCTTATTGGATGAACATACTTGAACTTAATGAGCTTAAATCACAATTAAAAGAACTTACTGACAAGAAGTATATTCGACCTAGTGTGTCTCCCTAGCGGGAACCTGTCATCTTCATTAAGAAAAAGGAGGGAACTCTGCAACTTTGCATAGATTAATGTCAATTGAATAAGATGACTATTAAAAATAGATACACGTTTCCTCGCGAAGATGATCTATTTGATCAACTATGAGGAGCTACGATGTTTTCAGAAATTGATTTAAGGTCTAGATATCACCAAGTTAGAATTAAAGATGAGGACATATTTAAAACAGCTTTTAGGACTCCATATGGCCATTACGAGTATGTCGTCATGCCATTCAGGCTTACTAATGCCCAAGCTATTTTTCTTTGTTTAATGAGCAATGTAATGCATCAATATTTGGACAAGTTTGTGTTCGTATTTATCGACGACATATTATTCCATTCGAAATCTGAACAAGAGAATAAAGAACATTTGAAAATTGTTTTGCAAGAGTTACAAGATGATCAACTCTTTGTAAAGTTTAGTAAATGCGATTTCTTTAAGGATAAAATCTAGTACTTAGGTCATGTGGTGACTAAGGAAGGAATTTCGGTGGATATCGAAAATATAAATGCGATTGAAGATTGGCCAGTTGCTAAAGATGTAATTGATGTCCGATCCTTCATGGGAATTACCGGTTATTACTGGAGGTTCATTGAAGGTTTTTCGAGAATCACAAATCCAATAACCTCTTTGCAAAAGAAGGGAAAGAAATTTTATTGGAATTAAAAGTGCGATGAGAGTTTTAAAAAGTTAAAAACTTTATTAACCAATGCACATATTTTAAGAATAGCTGATCCAAATAAAGATTTTGTAGTGTGTACTGATGCATGTAATGATAGTTTGGGTGGAGTGTTTACTCAAGAAGGGCATGTTATCGCTTATGAATCTAGAAAATTAAAAATTCATGAAAATAATTATGCAAATTATCACCTGGAATTAGCTGCTGTTATACATGCTCTAAAGATGTGGTGTGATCATTTAATTGGAAGAAAATTTATTCTAATGATAGAGAATAAAGGACTAAAATATCTGTTAGATCAACCTAATCTGAATGCCACACAAGCTAGGTGGCTAGCTTTTCTGAGTGAATATGATTTTGAAATTCAGCACATTAAAGGGAAAGAAAATAAAGTTGCTGATGCATTAAGTAGAAATGCAAGGATGAACTTTACAGTAGTTGTCAGCACTTATATAACAGATCTGGAAGAACAACTCAAAGCAGGAATAGAACAAGATGAAATTTACCAAAATTTAGAAGTAAAAGCAAAAAAAAATCCAACAAAAAGTTTAAGTAAAGGATAAAGTTTGAATGAAAAAGGATTCTTATTGTATAAAGACAGAATGTATGTACCTAATGTACCTAAAGTTAAGTTATAAATTTTAGATGAAATCTATAAAGCTCCATACTTAAGCCATCTAGGTTATTAGAAGACTATAACTATGTTAATAAAAGAATATTTTTGGCCAAACATGAAGACTGAACTGGTAGAATATATCACTAGATGTTTAGAATGTCAACAAGTAAAAACTGAACATCAACATTCAGTTCGATTACTTTAGCCATTGCCCATTCCTAGCTGGAAATGGGAGATAATTAGTCTTGATTTGGTTACTGGAGTGCCTAAAAATCAAAATTTAAATTATTCTATAATGGTAGTGGTCGATAAATTAAGTAAAGAAGCCCATTTTATACCAGTGAAAACTATGTATAAAGCTGTAAACATAGCTAATATTTTTTTAAAGCAAATTTTTCGACTGCATAGGATACAGAAGGTTATAATCTCAGATCGAGACCCTGAATTTACAGGTAACTTTTGGAAATATCTGTTTAAAGGATTAAACACTACACCAAATTTTATTACTTCGTTCCATCCTCAAACCGATGAACAGACTGAAAGAGTAAACCAAGTGTTAGTATATTTAAACGATTAGGAGTTAGTTAAGATCAACTTGTGTAATATATCCATTAGATAAAAATGTGTTTCTTTAGTATGCATTTGTAAATATTCTAATCTGACAGTCACGATATGTTCTAGACATAGAGTCATCCGATGGTTCAACTTCTCTTAGATCATACCTACCATTGATCCATGGCTTAACACCCGATTGGTCTATGATCTCTATTTAAAGAGAATAGAGGGTCATTGGCTAGTTGATAGATTATGAGAAGCTCATGTAACTTTCTCTCTTTCGCATAATAAATTGCTCCAAGTATCTATTTGGCTGGGGTCGTGGACTGTTTTCCTCTCGAGTGTTTTAACCACGTGACAAACATTGATGTGTTGATTTGCAATTTGTTTGTGTGAAGCGGTTGCTAAAGGTGTTCAGTCTTTTGGGAGTACCCTATGTACCTGAACATAGTATCTGAGCTTTTATGAAGAGCCACTTTCGGTTTTGATCAAGATCTGGAACCGGTGTTGCCAAAACTTTGAAAGGGTTTCTAGTTCTAAATTTTCTACGCATTTTTGGCCTGTGGGAGCTCTTCCATTGTGTCCAAAGCACCATTTCCATTGGGAAATAGTTTTCGTTTCACCGAAAACCATTTCCATTTATTCTAGAAACACCCATTTCGGCAAATCTAAAGTTTTTTAATTTTTGTTTTTCATAGTTTTTGTGATTTGCAAAAAAAGGAAAGCACGGAAAACGATAGAGAAGAGTAGAAAGAAAAAGAAAAAAAACCCTTCCTCTTTCCATTCTTTTATGTACCTTTTAAACTTAGCTCACTTGGTCCAAAGTTGCTTTATTCCTTAATAAGTCTTGAGTTCAAGTCTTATTAAGCTACATTTTAGTGTATGCAATTTCTATTTTCAAGTTACTTTATTGTAAATGTGCATTTCACATCAATAAAATAAAATAAAAAGTGATCCACTTAAATATTTTAATTTATTGTCGCACTATTTAAAAGTAACATTATTGTAAAAGTGAACCCCTCTTATTCTACAAAAATGCTTCACTTCAAAGCAACTTTATTGTAAAGTGATTGTCAAAGGTTGATCTTGGGAAAAGGGGTTTTTTTTTTAGGTGGTCAAATTAATATCTACCACGTCACTATTGGGGACATCTTCAACTTTTTCTTTGATCAGGCATAACTTCATCATCTAGAATCAGTTTTAAGTGTCGTTTTTTTTAAACTGCATATTTTTTCGAGCTCTTTGCATCCATACAATTAGTTTATATTATTTCAACCATTATTTTATAGTATGGCCACCCCTTGTGATATTATACTTACAAGTTCTAACTATTTCTCATGGAAATCTCATATGGAGGATGTTCTGCGAAGTAAAGGACTTTTCAGGATAACCTCAACGAAAGAAATAGAACCCACTGATGATGATAATAAAATTAAATGGGAAAATAGATGTGATGAAGCTCGTGGATTGATTAGGATGTCAATCTCTATTGATTTGTGATTCCACATATCTGGAATTGATGAACTTGATAAAGCTTGGGAAAAGTTAGAATCTTTGTTTTGAAAACACAATGAAATTGGGGTTGTCAACTTCAGAATGAGTTGCTTTTCTTGAATCCAAATGATTTTTTGTACATTCAAGAGTATTTATCTAAGTATAAAACTCTTAGACTCTTATGCGCAAAATGCAAGATTAATAAAGAAGACAAACAATGTACTTATCATATTCTTTCTAAACTTGGACCTACATATTTTGTTTTTGTATCTACATTTTACTCCATGAAAGAATCCTTGACTGCAGCTAGCTATCAAGAGCCTAGTCTTGAATCCTTTTGTGATTCCTTAATTAGAGAGCAAGATAAGCTCATTCATCTTATAATAATTAACAATGCAGATACATGTGGGAAAGCCTTATTGTCCCAACAGAAGAAAAAAAGTCCAAGCCTCTCAAGAAATAGAATTTTCACAATAATAAGCCAAACAACAAGGGTCCCAAACCCTCTCAGTCAGCTTCTTTTTTTAAAAATGACAAAGGATCCAAACAAAAAGGAAAGAAGACTGAGCGTCATTGCAATTTTTATGGGAAAGATAATCACGATGAATCTAAGTGTTTTAAGAAGATGACAGCCTTGGAATAAGCAATGAATAAGCACCACATCATTCTAGATTCATCTTCAAAATCTACCTTTCATGGACATGCACTTTGTGCTTCTGGTTACTTTTATACTGCATCTTTATCTTCTACTTCAATTGAATGGCTCATTAATTCTAGAGCATCTTATCATATGGCTAAGGATAAATCCATATTTTCTACTATGCATGAATGTAACACCAAACAAATATTTGTTGGTTATGATAGACCTCTAAGTGTTGTAGGATTTGGAACAATTCCAGTAGAAAATGGTCATTTTAGTGATGTACTATGTGTTCCAAAAATTTTCTTCAATTTGTTATCAGTCTATCAAATTACTCATTCTGGTGAAGTTAAAACTATGACGTTTACACCTCACCAAATTGTAATCAAGGATGTTAAAAATCCTCAAAATGTCCTTGCTACTAGAACTGTTGATGATATTACTAGGTTGAAAAAATTTAACAACTTTGGGTCACCACCTTTTCCTTCAGTTTTTGTTGCTCATAGTGATAAATTGAGCAAACTTTGGCATGAGCGATTTGGTCACTTAAATTATCACTCATTGCAACAACTATGCAAATACAATATGGTGTCTTGTCTTCCGCTGCTATCTTTCAAGGATGGTGTTTGTTTTGGTTGTGTACTCGAAAAACATCATCGGAACAGTTTTGACAAATGTGCCTCTTGGCATGCCTCGATTCGTTTGGAGCTTGTGCATAGTGACTTGTGTGGTCCTCTTCCATCTGCTTCCTTTTCTAGTTTCAAATATTTCTTAACTTTCATTGATGACTACTCCAGATGCACTTGGGTTTACCTCCTAAAACTTGAGAGCGAAGTATTTAACATGTTCTTAGCCTGCAAGGCCCTTGTTGAAAAATAATATGGTCATCAAATTATTAAGTTAACATCTGACAACGGAGGAGAATATGTTAACAACAAGTTCACCACTTTCTGCACTGAACAAGGAATCCAACAACAACACATTGTTCCATATACACCACAATAAAATGGTGTAGCTGAATGGAAGAACTGCACTTTAAAAGAAATGGCTAATTGTATGATCCAATTTAAGGGACCAAGTCTTCAATATTGGGATGAGGCCATAAATTGTGCAAATTTCATAGTTAATCACACACCCACTAAATTTTTACAAGGTATAACATCGAAAGAAGCTTGGAGTAAAATTAAACCATATGTATGTCATTTTCATGTGTTTGGTTGTGAAGCATGGGCTCACATTACGGATGAAAAACGGAAAGCATTACAGCTTAAAAGTGAAAAGCGCATATTTGTTGGATATTCTGAATATGTAAAAGGTTATATACTTCTTCATCCCCATTCACATAATATAATCATTAGAAGAGATGTTAAATTTGATGAAAATCTTTTGGTCTGTGAGCCTAACTTGGCAGGTGTGACATCTTTGGCCTGCGAGCCTAATTTGACGATTGTGCCTTCTTCTTCTTCTTCTTCCATCTTCCTTGATAGGTTTCCAACTTCAGTTTCTGATGATGAAAATGAGGATGAAAATCCACCTTTGCCTGCTCATGTTCCTCCAATTGCACCAGCACCAATGCTTCCTCGATGGGTTCGTTTAACATGTGAAGCATCTGGTGATCTTTCTAGTGATCCTAGAGATCAACAACGAACACATTCTCAGTTTCAGTGAGCCTCTTCTCTTTTGGCGCAAGTTTTCGAGAATCATGATCCAGAAACGTTTGCAGAAGCTTCAGGAAATCTAGATTGGGATGCGGCTATGGATGAAGAATATCGTTCCTTAATGGGGAACGATACTTGGGATCTTGTTGCTCTTCCAAAAGGAAGACAAATTGTCAGATGTAAATGGGTCTACAGAAATAAGTATGCATCAGATGGAAGTGCTAAAATACTTAAGGAAAATTTAGTGGCCAAAGGTTTTTCCCAACTTGAAGGGATTTACTACAATGAAGCCTTTGCCCCTGTAGGAAAAATGAACTCAATCCACCTTGTTCTTTCCCTTGTAGCCTTACATAACTGGGAAGTCCATTAAATGGATGTCAAGTTTTCCTTCTTACATGGTGATTTACATGAGGAAATTTACATGGAACAACCTCCTGGATATGTTTAGGATAACTCTAGCCTTGTTTTTCTCCTTAAGAAATCCTTATATGGCCTTAAGCAAGCTCCTAGAGCTTGGTATGAAAAAATGGATAGCTTTCTCCTTGACATTGGTTTTCCTAGATGCCATTCTGACCTCAATGTCTTTACCAAGAAAGTAGGAAACCATCTCATCATACTTGTTCTTTATGTTGATGATCTTATCCTTACTGGTAGTGACCCTAAACTTATAACACATGTGAAATCCATTCTGAAGCAAAATTTTTAAATGCCAAACTTAGGACATTTGCATTAATTTCTTGGTCTCCAAGTCTTGCAAACCAAAGAAGGAATCTTTGGTCCCAGTCTAAGTATGCTTGTGACCCTCTTCGTCGCTTCCACATGGAATATTGTAAATGAGCCCCTTCTCCCTTCTAGTCTGGAGTCAAACTTTCTGCCACTTGTACTTCCCCTGAAGTAGATGCCACCTTGTATCATCAGCTTGTTGGTAGTATTTTATACTTGACTCATTCTCATCCTGACCTTACCTTTTTCATTGGTCGTGTTGCCCGTTATATGAAAACTCCTCATGAAAGTCACTGGAAAGCAACAAAAATAATATTTTGATATATTTAAGGTACAATTCAGTTTGGGATTCATTACAGTACAGGGAAGAAACCTTTGTTGGTTGGTTTCACTGATTCAGATTGGCCCGATGGTCCTGATGATCAGAAGTCTATTGCAGGTTATATTTTCATTTTGGGATCTGGACCTATCACTTGGGATTGTAAGAAACAACAAGCACTTTCTCTTTCTTCAGTAGAAGCAGAATATCGAGCTGCTGTTAATGCTAGTCAGGAAGCTTTATGGCTTTGATAGATCCTTTCAAAGTTTGGATTCAAGTAGTAGCATCCTACTTCACTTTGATGCGACAATCAAAGTGCCATCAAGTTTGCCAAAGATCCAGTTCTACATCAGCGCAACAAACGCATTGAGCTACATATGCACTTCATCAGAAATCTTGTTCATGATAGTATTATTGAAGTTCTCTATTGCCCTATAGATGATCAAATTGCAGACATATTCACCAAGTCTCTTACAAAAGCAAATTTTTCTAAACTTTGGTCTATGTTAGGAGTTCAGGAATGTGTCCTTAAGGGGCGATAGGCTCTAATGCCTCCTTCCTTCTCCTAATAGTGTCACTTTTTTAAATCCTTCAATCCTATCCCAAGTTGTTCTTAAGGGGGGATGTTAGGATATTTAGACACTTAGGAGTTAGTTAAGATCAACTTGTGTAATATATCCGTTAGGTAAAAGTGTGTTTCTTTAGTATGCATTTGTAAATATTCTAATCCAACGGTCATGATATATTCTAGACATAGAGTGATCCAACGGTTCAACTTCTCTTAGATCATACCTACCATTGATCCATGGCTTAACACTTGATTGGTCTATGATCTCTATTTAAAGAGCATAGAGGTTCCTTGGCTAGTTGATAAATTATGAGAAGCTCATGTAACTTTCTTTCTTTTGCATAATAAATTGCTCCAAGTAGCTATTTGGCTGGGGCCATGGACTGTTTCCCTCTCGAGAGTTTTAACCACGTGACAAACATTGGTGTGTTGATCTGTGATCTGTTTGTGGGAATACCCTGTGTACCCAAACACCAAGTACTAGAAGATTTATTAATAATGTATGTAAAGGATTGACCAGGTAAATGGGAGGATTATTTGCATCTAGTAGAATTTGCTTATAATAATAATTATCAAGCTTTAGCCAAATTTAGTCCTTTCGAAATATTGTATGGAAGGAAGTGTAACACTCCTATCTCTTGGAGTAATTCGGTGGAC
The DNA here is from genome assembly GCA_001517045.1 of Pseudotsuga menziesii. Taxonomy (NCBI): domain Eukaryota; kingdom Viridiplantae; phylum Streptophyta; class Pinopsida; order Pinales; family Pinaceae; genus Pseudotsuga; species Pseudotsuga menziesii. Next base: position 159,551 of record LPNX010784861.1, read on the forward strand.
AGATTAGTATTAGGTCCTGAACTATTGAAAGAAATGGAAGAAATTGTAAGGCAGGTACAAGGTAATCTAAAAATTGCGCAAGATCGATAGAAAAGTCAAGTAGACCTTAAAAGAACTCCGAAGGAGTTTCAGGTAGGTGAACATGTGTTCATCAAGGAGAGACCGAAAAGGAACTCTCTGAGGTTGGGTAGTTGTGCAAAAATAACACCTCGTTACTGTGGTCCTTTTGAAATACTGTCCAGGATTGGACAGGTATCCTATCAGTTAGCCTTAGCACGGAATTTAAGAGTTCATAATGCTTTTCACATTTTTGTATTAAAGAAATATGTTCATGATGCTACTCATGTTGTTAACTGAAATGATGTATAGGTGGAACCAGAAGGATATTTTCTGGTGGAATCGAACTGTATCCTCGAACAGAGGGAGATCACACTTTGGAACCGCACCATTGGTCAGTTGAAGGTGCAATGGAAGCACCTTAGTACAAAGGAAGCCACCTAGGAATTGGAAAGCCACATGCAGGATACTTATCCAATTCTGTTCCAAGGAAATACTAAGGATGAGGAGTAAATAACATCAAGGACGATGTTATGATTTAAGGGGGTGTGTATGTCACATGCCCCAATTTTGCAAAAACCTATTTTATATTATTTGAGTAACAATATGTTAAATTTTATGCTAAGTTGTAATTGATGACCCAGTGGGGTCAAGGATATTTAATGTAAATTATGAATATTTTATTTATAAATAAATAAATGAGGAGACAACAACTTAGGAGAGCTGTTAAAAGAGTGTTTGCTGGTCAAATTGGTGGAAGAGACTGGGTGAAGAGCAAACTAACATGTGGCAGCATCCTCAAACCACTTCCAACTATTGCAGGTGGAAACCTCCCTACATTTGTGGTCATGATTCCCCAAGAAAGTGGAATCATACCAGGTGGCTCAATTAATGAAAACTAACCCAAAAGACCTAGGCAATCGTTATAAAAATTCTCATTGAAGAGAGTTGAGGCTGCTCATTCTAGAGAAGTGATCATTTAGGGTGAATGAATGTACTTCAGAGAAATTCAACGGAAGGGAAATCTGGAAAGTGTTTGAGGGGATAATTGCCAATTAATCTAGTTGGAGCTTTTAAGGTGAAGATCATACTGGTAAGAGCAGAGTGTTTTACTAAGGTATTGAACTAATCAGTTGACAAAGGGTTCTACTGTTTGCATTCTCCACCCAATTTTCAACCAAGAAGACCAGGAACAAGCTCAGGGGTCCTAAGGAAGCACTGTTTGAGCACACTCCAAGAGATTGGTAGGGAGGAACGACCTCCTAAAGTTGTTGTCGTCTGTCCTCAATAGGTTCTATGTTGTTTATTTTACTATTTTCGTTAAATAAATATTAGTTTAACTGTTATATGAATGTTAAAAGTTCAGTTTGTGAAATGTTAGATATAGTATTCTTATTAGATTGTTATAGAAATGAAATGGATTTAGAGAATAATGTATTAGAATGAAAATAAATTTTTAAACTATGCTTTTACACACCTGAAAACGAGGTCGTACTCTAGCACAGTTAGAATGCTTAACGTAGATAAGTGAATGAAAATAATAGATAGGTTTTTGAATCTGTAGATAGTAGAGTAAACTTATTTCAATGTTTAAATTATTATGAAGGGAAACAATGTTATGATATATTTGTGTTTATTGTTTTTACTTAGTATAACTAAATAAAAATGCAGGAAAAGAAACAGTAAACTACACTAGAATTACAGTAATAATATACTGATAAAATAAAAGCTTATAGAAGATAACAATTAAGTATATAAACAAATTATTAACCACGGAGTCTATCTTTTAAAACTATTAACTAAATATTAAACTATTACTTAATATAAACCAGAATAGGGTTATGTTTACAAACCCTTTATTTATGAGAATTAAACAAAGTTACAAAGTTAACCTTCTATTCTTTATAGAGATAAAGTTCCAGAATAGTAAATAAAAATAAATGTAATTAGTAATTAAAATAGAACTCAGAAATTACTTCTTCAAGAACTAATTATCAATACGAGACATGCTTATAACCTGTGAAAGAAAAACCTAAGGATCGAAACCCTAACTTTTAGTTTATCTCTTTATAAATTAATTTATTTAGGTTTTAATCCATCTACTTTAATAACTGTGTAAACAAAATTTTCAAGAAGATTACAACTCATACTTTAGACTATTTACAGTCTTTTCTTAAGACAAATATCTTTTATAAACAAGTAAAATAAATATATAGTTAACGGGTTAATAAACCACCATACACTTGTAATAGCCAAACTGAAGCAACAAGAAACAGTGCCTAAGTAATAATTAAATCACGGGGTCTTCACTTAATGAAACCATGCCATAGCACGTTCGTTCATGGCATATTAAACAATACCCCTATTTTCAAAAAATATTGGAAAATACCTCCCATAATCATTTTTTTTAACCCCCTCCCAATATGCCTTCCCAATTTTAAAAAACCCCTATTTTCACTATATATTGCATGTATCCATTTTTTCATTTACATTTTCTATACCCCTTTATATTTCTACCTAGTATATTGACATAATACCCCACATGCATTCTACAATGCACCTTGCTTCTTTCGATGTATATTGTGGATGCACCTTACTTCACCCACAATGATCAACACCACAGAGATCACATTCATTTCCTAAATTTACACTAGTTTGTCATTTTTTTCCAGGCTACCTAATTTTAGAAACATTAGTCGTTGTATCTTATGTAAAATGTTTCATTGATTTCAGATATTGCTTTTGAATTTGTTAGACTTTAATTTATTGTCTCGAATGGCTCATCTCAAGTTTGTTTTTCTATTTTGTGTTTTATTCCTTCATAAACTTTTCAATTGTGGATGAAATAGAAGTTTTTGCTGATAGTTGTTGTTTCTCTCTCTTTTGATAGCACAGTTTTGTTTTTTATGTTTTATTATCTTAACTATGAGAAATGCATGTGTTCTATCTGGACATTGGGAGCGTCTTCTTGATTCATAATTCTATATTAGCTCTACCTTTGTTAAATTTAATCTCTGGTATCCTCCCTTTTAAATTTCATTTAGTAATATCTCTCAAGGCATTTCTCATGGCCCTTATATTTCCTTTGAGATTCTCACTCTGTGAAACCAGCTACAATTTCACTTGTTCTATCTCTAGTATATTTCTGTCACTCTTTCTGCAAATACTCCTTTCTTCTCTGCCTCCTCCACAGTTTCCCTTCAAGGTTTGTAGGTGGAATTCAGGCAATAGAAGAGAATTTTGAGACAATGCAGGATGCCAGAGGATCTGTTGAAGATTTGCATGATGAGTGTGATGAAGAGCAAGTTGACCTTGATGGTGATGAACAAGAGCCAGAATAAATAATGAAGGAGGAAGCAGAGGATGAGGAAGATGTTGAAGAGGAAGAGAAAACTGATGGTCAAGAAGGCCTTGATCTTGAACTAGCAGAGGATGAAGGATCTAGTTCACAGAATGAACAAGAAGCTGACCAAGATGCCAATGTGTCAAATCTGGACCCTGAAAATTTATCTGAAGAAAAAGAAGAAGAGTGTAACGATGAGGAATTGTTAGCACACCCTCCACATGGTACTGAAGTCTTTGTACGTAATTTACCTCGGAATATAACCAAGGAAGATTTAACAAGCCTTTGTGAGCAACATGGAGAGGTTTTTGAGGTAAATGTTTTATCTTCTATTTTTAAAATGAATTTTTTACCCTTATTAGTGGCTAGTTTCTTCATATTGATTTTTGTTGTACTAAAATGTTGTGACTTTTAACAGGTTAATATAAAGCAGGAGGTAAGCAAGTTAGAATATGCATTTGTTACATTCACAACCAAGGAGAGTGCCAAGAAGGCCATTGAGACATTGAATGGTTTTGAGGTTGTTGACAATTTTCATTTCAAATCATCTGAGAACCTTTATCATTAACATGCTTCATAGTTGAATTTTACCTATCTATCTAACTAACAGCTTTCTTGAAATTCAGGACAAGAAATTAAGAGTATCGGAATCCCAACCAAAAAATCGGCTTTTCCTTGGTAATATCCCATCAAATTTGAAAGAAGAGGACCTCACAAAAGTTGTCTCTAACCAAGGTCTTGGATTTCAACATTTGGAGTTGATAAAGGTACAACATTTGAAGTTCAGGCTTCCAAATTGCATCTGTATTTGAGATTTTAGGTAGAAATCAGGACTGTTGTACTTGATTTTCTCGTCAAGTTGAGTCTGTTTATGTGCATAAATCTTTATTTTCACTAGTTTTTATGGCATTGGAATGCTCAGCATAATGAACAAAGCAAAAATTTAACTCGTCATATATTGGTTGACGAGTGAAATTTTACATCTCATCCTAAATTTCACTTCCTTATATCAAACGATACATATCAATATTGAATCTTGGCCCATGTTTCAATTTCTGGACAAGCCCTTAAGAGCAAACACATTCATGTAAAAATATGAATACTGTAAAATACATGCACACGTTGATTGAATTTACGCAATTATTTCAAACATATGTACTAGAGAAAACACCGTCAAACCAACCCTTACCATTAACAAATATGATGGAATAGGGCGGATAAAAGAACAAGCCAGAGAGTCGAGCGAAGTATTATAATGTTTTTTGTGATGTTGTAAATTAATGAGAAGAATTATATTGTTATCTATCAGATGTATATGTGTTGATGTCTGGTTTAGAAGTGTAATTATTTAATTGTGTTTAATGCTTTAGAATAATTATGTTTAATGATGTAGACTCTGCTTATACGTGTTATGTGCAGGCTTTAATCCCAAGGGGTAAATATTCCCTACACTGAGTGGTATCAAATTCAGATGCAATGTTAGGGTAATCTTCCCTACATTGAGTGGTATCAAATCCAGATGCAATGTTGGGAAAAGAGAAAGAAGAGACCATTTATTATAATATCTTGAGTGGCAGTTACTGAAGAGATTGCAAATTTAAGACCCATGCCAGATGGTTGCAAGAATAATCAATTGGTATTTTGGTATGCATTTACCCTGATGTTTACACTACTAATATCTGGTAAATCATTCTTAATAAGTATAACACTAAGGTAAATGTGGAGAAGCTACTGAATACATCATTCAGATGCACATATCTTTCCCTTCAAACCATATTGGTTGAAGTCCACTTACAACATTTACAATTTCAATTGGAATAGAATACCTTTACTGTATCTAAAATTTTAAAATGGATCTTATTCTCATTATATTAACAAAATGACTTCTTCAATAGCAAAACTGTTTTTGAAAATCTACAAAATGGATAACATTTTGGCAAATAGACCAAGCATGTCGCAATCTGTCAAAACTGACTGCAGGAACATTCATGACAAAAAAACAGCAATTCATATAATCGTTTCTCTTTTAAGCATGATGTCAAGCCTTTGCACTACCAGTTGAAAAACAAGATGGAATCACAAAAAGCCCTCTGAAATATAAGTTTATCGATGCCTATAAGTGGATGCACCGAACCCTATTGTTGGGTCTACAACTAAATAGGATTTGGAGGCTTAATTCTTAAGTGAACACTTGTCTTTTCAACTTGAGGCGATTTTCAACTTGGAGCAAGAAGGTTAGTTTTACTCTAACTAGAGCATGGTGGCCTTGTTGTCAGTTGGTGCCTCTACCAGGAAGGCTTGTCTCTTCAATCCTATGCCTTTTGTAAAAGAGCCAAGCCTCTCCAGTAGCTTTTCCAGTTTTACAACAAGGCCAAGGTGCCCTGGTAGTGGGATGATTACTGCTGTAGATGCTTCACCCATTCTTTAGCTGACATGGAAAGTCACCGTGCTGAGTGACAAGCAAAATTGGATAAGTTCACTTCAAGTCGACCATGCTTCATTTTAGAGTGGAAATCCTCTTCCATTTGTGGAAGATTTCAAATAGAACCCTGCTGAGAACAACCAAACATTTTTGTGTTCAAACAAAATTTTGTGATGGTTTTTATGCAGATTCAAGCTGAATTAGAAAAATGTAAGCTTGATTCAAAACACCCCCAACAGCGTTTGAAATATTGGAGTGAATATCCCTATATGAGGAGTCAAATTCTGCAATAGCAATACCAGTCTATGTCTCTAGCGCCTTCCCAGATATCACATTAAGGATCAAGTCACCATTGATCCTGTCATAGAGCAAGAAGGCATGTTCAAGAGAAGCATGAGTGGAAGCAGAGTTGGCCACATAATTGGCATGATAATTTATCCTGTCCTCCCATGGACAACAAGATCGCATGCCTCCCTATAGCCACTTCTATTGTGGCAATGCATGTGGTGCTTGACGAATCTCTCCTAGGGAGAAGCTATCCCTCTAAGACCAAAGACATTGATCCCCCAGAATCTTCAACAGTGGCAGCCCCAAGCACCTTTATTTTTATTTTTCTTTAATCTCCAATTGTGCCCATTGGGGCAAGCTTTAATTTTGTGACTACACCTTTTTGTGGCTCTCAAGCTCTCAACTGATGATTGAATGGTTCAGAAAGGATTTTCCTACAATTTTTTCCCACTTTGACATTTGGTTTTGAGTTTATCAAGGGGATTTATTTTTTTAACCCTTTATGACTCACTAATGGTGATCCATCCTGTCACTCATTTTCCTTCTGTAATATGCTCTGCGTACATATTGTTTTATTAGGAGAAAATCAAACCATATTTCAAAGTCCAAGTAGCCTATTCTAATCACCCTCTTGAACGCTAATTATTGTTGTTTTCTAACAAATGGACAAAAAACATTTAAAATTTTTAACGTTTCTCTAATTGGATTTATTCACATCACAAAGAATGACTTCAATAAAACTTAATTGATGGGATATTTCCACGCACCTCCCTGCTAATTTTCAAATCATGTAAAAATATTTGGGCTCTTAAGATTCATTTACTGTCTAATCTGTAATCCATAACATATGCATGAAATGAGATGGATGTCAAACCCTCTTCCAATGTAATTCCCAAAAATAATTGGTGAGTAATTTGTTTTACGGTTTTTGATGCTGCCAATTTAGACTGGACATTGCCCATAAAATGAGGTATATACTTGACAGATGCAAGGTACTTGTTAACTTGGCAAGTTGTATATTATTGGCAACTTTGCATGCTACCACTTCATCCCATTGGAGATCGGTAATTGTTCATATATGATACTTAATCCTTTCAAGGTGGCCGGTAAAGATTTAATCTTAATGAAACAACCTATCTAGTAGAGAGGTTGGTCATTTCGCTATACTAGATGACAGTAATTTGATATATGGTCATTACTGTTGATCAATTATTTGTTATGTTTTGCTAGTTCCCAGTTAACTTTTATGTTTAGTCTACTGAATATTCTGCCAGATAGATGGTACTGTAGGTACTTGCACAATCAACCCTTTGCTTTGGAGAGCCTTACCTCGACCTCTCAAAATAATTGAATAATAAATTTTTCTGGGCCTAAAGGACAATAAATTTATCAATCTTATTTTCCCTACATGTTGATGAAATCCAATGCTAGTATATGCTCTCCGGATCTTAAAATTCCACAGGAATAGAACCTGCGAGCTTAAATTTTAAGTGTAAATATCTAGTTTTAACTTTTAATTCAACATAAACCAAATACTTTTTTGGAATAGAAAGAAACTCGGCAAAAAACATCTCTTGCATACATGATGGTAGATATAACAGAGGCATTCTGGCATAAAACGTAGATTTGCAGCTTCTCCCCAAATAAGAAGATAAAGTCCCATATATAAAATTTTACGTTGTTGCAGAACATGTGGTATACTATCAGTAAGCAACCTGTATTTGACAAAACCATAAAAACTACACTAAGTATATTCTCATAATGAACTCCAAAACTACTTGCAAGGAGACCTGTTGGTTATCTTATCATTGTACAACACAAACGATAAAGGCAAGATCATTAAAAGCATGGTCAAATCAGAAGATATTACCAAAGGCTGATTTTGCAACCAAATTATTTGCAGCACTGCTTGTAATTTGTTAACATATTTTTCACGACCTCATCGATAGAATTGTCATCCAACTGTCAGAACGTACATAAAGAAAAAAAATTATTATTCAAGTATCCATGTTCCCAACCTTCATCTGCAATGGAAATGTTTTAAATAAAATGGAAAACCATGACTATTTTGGTGGATCACCTTTGGCATTTGCTCTAGTGTAGCCCTATGAAATTTTCTTAAATGCACATTTGCAAGCAACAAAATTAAGTGCTCCCTTTGATTGGCCACGCTGTATTTTTGCAAAAGCTAAAGAATTACCACCAACTCGCTTAGCTCATATTTCACGGTTCCATACTAGACTTCCATGGATCAATTCATGTTTCTTCTGGAGTCCATGTTTATCTCAATATGGAAGCAGAATAATTATTTAGTAATTCCAATACATAAATGGACTGAAAAAAGACAATGTATAAAGTTATAAACAACTCTCAATCAGATGCTCCAAAAACCTATCTCTGAGCCTCTAAATGTAACTACCTGAAATCCAAACATAGCTTGGAGCCAATCAAGAAGATCTAGCTCTAACTTTTGATTATTTTCAGGCCATGGCAGGTTACGAGTGTTGCGCAGAGCTGTAACTACAGCCTTAATCTGAGATCATGAATGAAGTGGGAATAATTTTCCAAGAGTGTAAGCAATTAGTTAGATGCTAAAGTTGTGTTAAACAAGTGAAATGGATGCACTGATCATTTTCAAAATGAAAACATATAAATTAAGCATTCAGAATATCATGGATAATGGATGCATCATGAAAATGAAAGTTGATGGTGAGATCCTTGCACAAAACAAGAATCAATCAACTTAATTGACACAACAGCTAACCTCAGGTAACTGCATGATGGCTTGATGTTCACTAGCTGGATCAAGAGGAAGAATATTATAGGGCACAAGCATCCCTGTTTTTTCCTTGACATCTTTACCAGTTTCCAGAATCTACATGCAAACTAACAACGAATCAAAACTTACAACTAGAAATAATTCATCCTATGATTTCATATGGTAGTGCTATAGCTCTTTCTTGACAATAGAAACAAGAAACAAATATGTAGTAATCTTGACATCGGGAGCAACTTCAGAATCCTCTGCTTGAGTGACTGACTTCAGTACTTCAAAGAGTATAGCATTGGTTTGGTAAGCATTTTCCAGTTTTGCCCTGGAGAATATTCAACAACCAGCAAACAACCTCGTAGGGATAGCTTCATTAAAGAAGAGAAATAAATTGTGTTAAAAGAGTACATTTTACCAGAAAATTAAACTCTCTTGTAAGTTATATAAAGAACTTTATGTTATCATGTGCATTTTCCAGGCTGAAATGAATGGAAGGAAGTGCTATCTGAGTGTTCAACCTATATAACTGAGATAGGCCTATGGAGCTCAAAGGAGGACCAAAAATAGTAATCATCATGTAAAAGGATGCAAAGGAAAGTATAAGAAGGAAAAGTTAATCGAATTCTTTTCTAGTGATAGTTGTACCGATCTGCTTCATCATTTTTTTGAGCAAGCGCCTTAACATTGTTCCCATAATATTCCTGATAAAAGGTTTGCATTTCTCTTGCATCACTTCTTTTCTTCCTTGCAGCTAAGGTTGTATCAGTATACTGCAGTTCAACAAACTCTATTAAATCCACTTTCAAACTAAAACACACAGAAAAAAAAATTACACTATTATGTGCATACATTGAGGATAAGGTTTCTTTATAGTCTGTATCTTGGATTGTCAATTTATAATTTGTACTTGGATTGTCAATTGGGTGTAGCTCGAGTGGTTGTGAGGAAATGTTGTTACCCTTCCCACTTGGGTTCAAAGCCCACTTTGTTGGCATATTTGATATTAGTGAGTCGACTGTTCATGAGATACATATGATCTATTCATGAGTTGTTGATTTGGCCTTGTGCCCCGAAGAATCTAGGGTTTTCCCTGTATACTGTCCTTAGAATGAGGAGAAGTGCACATGTGGTTTCCCCCAGGATATATTACCTGGAAAAAGAAGTGTGTATCTTGGATTCCCATAGTGTCAGAGAAAATTGGATTCCCTGACATTGTAACATACATAAATTCATAAACATTTGAAAATCAATCCTAAGATTGTCAAGTAACAGAACAGTATGTAATTTTTTTTTTTATATCCAAATACAAATGTTTAAATGAAGAAACTCGCCATGCATGGAAGATGTTCCTACCAGAAGTTGCATACACTTAAAGAGCAGCCCAAGAATCTAAGTGAGAAAAATGAGCATTTTTATGATCCATTTACAAATCTTCAAATGAGAACAATAACCAAGCATGGAAAAATATACCCACCAGCAGTTTCACACATTTCAAGAGCAACCCAAGCTCGGTAAGTAAAATGAGATTCTAAGTGGATTTCCCAACAAAATTAATAAAGCCATGAGAATATAATTGTCTAAGAAAGATTAATGAGAAAATCTAAAAATTGAAAACTAATACATATAGCAAACTATCATTGCACTAAATCCATAAAAATCTAGAAGTTACAATTCCCAAAAATATCTAGATACATGAATCTCTGAAAGGATTATACAAATTGAGGGGTTATATCTTTATATTCCTAGGAATATGTTTCTTAACATACACTGCAAACTAAATCTTGTCATAGTCTATAAGGGAGATGAGCTCCATGTGCAGAGAATTCGAAGCCCAAGTCATAAAAGAGAGGGGAACTTTGAGATAAGAAGAAACAATACAAGCTTTTCTCTTTTAAGCATGATGTCAAGCCTTTGCACTACCAGTTGAAAAACAAGTTGGAATCACGAAAAGCCCTCTGAAAGATAAGTTTATCGATGCCTGTAAGTGGATGCACCAGACCCTATTGTTGGGTCTACAACTAAATAGGATCTGGAGGCTTAATTCTTACGTGAACACCTGTCTTTTCAACTTGAGGCGATTTTCAACTTGGAGCATAAGAAGGTCAGTTTTACTCTAACTAAAGCATGGTGGCCTTGTTTTCAGTTGGTGCCTCTACCAGCAATGCTTGTCTCTTCCATCCTATGCCTTTTGTAAAAGAGCCAAGCCTCTCTAGTAGCTTTTCTAGTTTTGCAACAAGGCCAAGGTTCCCTGGTAGTGGGCTGATTACTGCTGTAGATGTGTCACCCATTCTTTAGCTGACTTGGAAAGTCACCCTGCTGAGTGACAAGAAAAATTGGATAAGTTCAATTCAAGTCTACCATGCATCATTTTACAGTGGAAATCCTCTTCCATTTGTGAAAGATTTCAAATAGAACCCTGCTAAGAACAACCAAACATTTTTGTGTTCAAAAAAAAATTTGTGATAGTTTTTATGCAGATTCAAGCCGAATTAGAAAAATGTAAGCTTGATTCAAAACACCTCCAACAGCTTTTGAAATATTGGAGTGAAGCTCCCTATATGAGGAGTCAAATTCCGCAATAGCAATATTGCAAAAGGAAAAGTTTAAAGCATGAAACATTCCACCAAATTCCTTAATCCATTATAGTTCACCATACAATATATATGTATGCCTTAATAATAGCTCAAACGATTTGGCATTTTCCAAATATACATCATATATCTCATCAGAGTGAGTTTAGACTATTGGCTAATATCATTCAAGATGTCAAAAATAAATAAAGGAAAAGGTTTGACTTCCCTTACGATAGTGATAAAACCGATGACCTATGAGTCCCATGCTTCAGTGAAAAAAATTCAAATAGATATCAAGATTTTTTATGCAAATGAATAATACAAGCATGGACCAAAAATAAGTAATGCAAACTTTTTTCAAAAATCACCAGTGGTTTCTATTCCTTTCACGCAAGAATCAAACACTGCTTATGTTTTGTCACACATGAGAAGCGGGTCTAGTGGATGTGAACCCATACAACATTTTCTCTTAAAACCCTAGTCGAAAAGAAAAAAAAGTCATTGGAGGAGCTTGGGTAAAAATCTAAGCAATTGAAGGCTTTAATTACTGCAAAAAAAACCTCAAATCCTTTATTTGCTGCCTAGAAATTATCAGAGAATCGTGAATCGACCCAAGTCGTAATATTTTTCTATGTAACATTGGAAATGGATCATGTGGCTATAGAATGAAGAGTTTACCTGGAGCAATGTTAAGCCAAGGTTCTGAAGTGAATTCGCATATACAAGGAGAAGGTTGTCACTTGTTTGAAATTCAAATTCCATCACTTTGTGAACAAGCATAAACAATTTTGCTAGGGCTCCTGCATTTGATAGGAATATAACAAGGCAGCTGCAAAAATGACAAGAATATTTGGTTATAATGTTGTATATAGGGACAAATCATCTGGTACACCAACTAAATAACATTTGTATAATTTTTTTTGTTCAGGTAACAAGTAAACAACCTGCTCTACAGAACTTGTCAGCAAATGCACTGTTGGAACAGATGGTGGAATCACTGGTTACACCATTGAAGACGCTTGAACATTCTAAGGGCCATGATATATCTCTTTGCTTGTCCAATGTAAGTCCATTCCAAAAAATCAGAGATAAATGGTCTAAAAAAAAATCCCTGTTCCATGAAAATGGGGCAAATGGTAAATGGAATCCTGATTCACATCAAATGGGAAGGGCGAAATTCCTCTAAAAAAATCCCCTTCTCAAAAATATCGGGGCGAGTAGAAGATACGCTCTCGCATTTCCTGGGTGAAATCCAAGTGTTTTCCAACGAAATCCTGGCTTGGGAATAGTCCCGACCATTCCCATGGCCGATCAAATAAATTACAAGGAGATCTCATCACAGGGAATGCAAGGTGAATCCGATGATATGTGATGAAAAGGGCAGCCATGGCCGACTGCTTCCAGAGGGATCCTCTTCTAAGAGGAAAAAAATGCTATGCAGCAGAAAAAAATATGGAAAAAAACCCTATGTAGCACACATGCATCCATATGGCATAGGCGCACAGGAAAACATTCACACAGTCATATGGCAAAGGCGTGCGGGCAAACATTTGCAATAAACTATGCCTCATGATATTGGATATTTATATGGTAAATAAAAAAAACCTTTTTATCCTTAATATAACACCAATATATTGGTTTAATTTTTTTTTATTTTTAAACCCCCAATATGAACAAACGTGATATCATATTGGTCCCTAAGTGATGCCCCCGTGAATTAAATTAAGAATACATTTATGCAAGGGTTTCATTTCCATTAAACCGTAGCTATTATATCCTTAACTGATAAGTATAAATTTATAAATTTTACATTACGACTAATCTATAGTCTTCACAATAACAATATTTACTTACAAAATATATCATTAATAGTAAATTTACTTCACTGACAGTTGAAGAAGAAAACCTGTCTTACAGTATTAGTATTTACAAGTTAGATTATAATAAACCGAGTAATTAGAAACGTGAGAAACCCCTTTTATTTAAAAAACCAGTGTATGATATTATGAAGTCGTAAGGATGTAATCCCTTTTACAAGTCAAGAAAACTAAATATATGTAACAGCTTATAAGCTAGAGCTACCCAACAACATGTGAGGGTTCTTAACAACAAAACTAAGTAATAACTTAAAATTGAGCATCTAAACATTGGAGGAATCAAAGCCATGCTTCCATTCAAACTGTAACTCCTTTCCATTAACCTTTGCAAGCAAGGAGATGCCACGTTAAACTAGGGCTTACCCATTTTGGCCATGAAGTAAGCCAGCATTGGAGAGGGTTCTTTCAAGCCCGAAGATGAAAGGTAACGTGTAAGAACAAGGCCGAATGCTTTAGTTAGATACTATTTTCATTATGCAAAAATTGAAACTAGAAAATAAAAGTAATAGCAGGGTAATTCTATTTACCTGTAAGTAAGAAATATCGAGCCGAGGAGGTAACCAAACCAGTTCGAGGAACTACACTTTGAAGAGATGAAACCCTCATGCCAAGCCTCTGACAGAGGAAGTGAGGTTCTTGTTTTCAGTTTTACACCGACGAAGGAGAAATCCACGAGAAGAGACAAGGGTAACTCTACGCCGAGCTCTCTAAAATACTGACATAAATAATAAAACCACCCTCACAGTGTTCATAAACTTCCATAACTAAACCACGTTACAAACTAGGAATTCTTTAACTCTTGCACAACAATATAGCACTATACCACTCACTTAAGGACTATCATTTGATGAACCAACAAGCCTCTCATGGCCGCGAAGGAACTTAGACAGTGCAGAGACAAACCCTCGAAATGAAGAAGATAGGGTTTATTTATGAGCTTTTAAATTGACCAATGCATGGTGGAGACTCATCCACGTGCCCATTAAGATTTTTACTCAGCAGTGGGTTGGTCAATATAGTTCTCCTGCACTGTCGGGTAAAATATATTATTGCCAATGATTTATATGATAACCATGATTATAATGTTTGTTATAAAGTCAAATTTGTATCATTGCAATGATAAACAATAAAATCAAGCAATGGTAAAAACATTTGTTTGTATCGTTAACTATTGCATTTTGAAAACCTTGTAATCAATATTTGGTAAAAACATTTATACAAAGATCAATAGTGGAGTATATTCCTTTGACCATGAGTCGATAGTACTACTAACGACTTCTCACATAAACCTTATCTTTGATGATACATGATATATTATTAGAACTAGTGTTATGCATACATGAGTTGGTGAAGTAATTGGTTTATAGATTAACTATATGCAAGTAAATATAGATAGTAATTCCACCCTAGAATAACTCTTATATTTGCATAAAGTCTACAGTGCTTTGGTGTGAAAACTTCTTGGAAGTTAATGTTCTTTTGGTCTCTATAAAGAACCAAACTCTTATTAAATCAAGCCATTATTTAGACTATACCTTCGTCGTTGCTAGGTCGTAAGACTACCTAGAGTTAAAAGTAAAAATCACTCAGTAATATGATTAAGCAATATGATTTTGCAATATTACAATAATACATGTTACCTGGTGACACTTAGAAAAATCAACATTATAGCTTGGTGGCTCATAGTGCAAGAAGACTATTAGAACTATATATAAATAAACAGGATGATGCTCTTCACTATAAGAGCTAAATTAAAAGTAAACCTATGTAATCAATTGTAAAATTTTTATTTGAAGGTCATAGAATTATACTCGTGCTTATAGAGAAGCACAATGAACATTAGACATAGCAATAGCAGTAAGGTCATGCTTCAGTCAAAGTGTTTCTATATTAAATCATGAGCCCTATGCTCATGAGTAAAACTTGTGACTAACTGGGTATATAATATAAAAAAAAAACTTAAGTAAAACTCATGCTAGTAAAAGGCACCAGTATATTACGAACAATGGTCTTTACGACTAACTTCATATACTATCATAGATTCAAAAATAGCAAAGGAAGTACTTTAACTCATCGTAGCGTTGTTTTCTATTAATCAAATTATGCTCTAGCATTTTTATTATGCTAAAGAAGTACTTCTTGACTTAACGCAAAAAAAAAACTCCTACTTGTTCAAAAATTTACTTGCGGAACCTATAAGAATAAAAAATCCAACTAAGTTAGCAATTGCTAAGTAAGCCTCAGTTTAGAACATAGCTTCTCACCTACTTGACAAAAGCAAGTCATCATTACAACTAGAAGCAACTGAATGCAGATCATATACATATCATATTCAAATTAAAATGGTATTAGTTTTTATGCGTTTGAAGTTAATCATTACAATTGTTAACTATTTTATTTTTCCACTAGCTGCTAGTAGTTATCAAACTGTGACATTGGACATTTTATGTTACATTAAAAATTTTAATTTTTTGTGAAAACTTTGGGGTTATGACATATAGTGTTCTTTGTTTTGACCTCAAATCTTGCAGGTTTATAGTCCAAGGCCTTACCATAGCCTACGTGCATGGTAGACAAGATGTAAGGACTTAGTCCTAAGATATGAGGTTATGGTTGTAAGGTTTATCATATGAATAAGAATATTTTCCTTAAATACATTGTTTGAAAAGTTTGAAAGGTGTACCTACTACTATCCTTTTTCATGTGGTTTTAGCATTGAGTTTTTTTTAATTTAAAGGTTAACGTTATGATATATATATATATAACCCCATCATGGTTTTCATGATACATAATACATGGTGTGGGGTTCGATGCAAATGTTGGTTTGTCATGTTATAAGGTGAAATACCCATGGTCATACCTTATGGTTTAACGTTGGTAGTTAATATTTATAGCATGGATATTATTTAAGACATGGTATATGTTTTATTATATGGTTTGGTGTTTTGTGCATGTTCCAAGGTTCGAAGGTATGAAATGATTAAGCTTTGAATCGATTTAGTCGTGGATTAAATATGGTACCTTGTTGAATTTAAAACATGGCCTGGTTGCAAGTCGGTAATGCCGCCAGGCACACAAGGTGAAACGAAAGTAAATCTAGGCCCTACAACTAGATGGTGAGATATTGTTTTTTGTAGGGTTTTGTAAAAAGTATTTTACTCTTTCGGAGTCATCATTATGGTAGTGTTGTTTGGTTGGAGCCTGGTAGAAGGCTGAGCTCTTCTCTGTGACATTTTTGTTTTGGTTTTACAATGTTAATGGCGTGTCTACTGAATGAACCCTTCTATGTTTTCATTGTGCTAATGCCTTTTCTAGTTCTTTCCGAGGTGAATGATTTCCCATCTCCTCCTTATCTCTCTTCCTTTCAACATCGAAGCTTTGACGAGGCTGCCTACTTTGCTACCATGCAAATAGTCTTTTCCAACAAGTGAGCAGAGATTTTATATTTCCCCTCTGCACTTTATTTGGTTTACAATGGATAGTTCGAGGTTTTTTTTTAACATTTCTTTAATGGTTGCAGGATGCAGAGGGATAAGGATAGTCCATAGGACCCGATCCCAGGACCTTGCTGTCAAACAACAAAGTAAGGGTTTAACATCTACAACATTTCAATTTGTTTTAAAAGTTACTAACATTGGAAAAGTAATTGCAACTTCTAAATTATGTAGGATGAAGGAATTGGAGAGGGAGGCGACATGGTCACCTCCTCCCATGCCTGCGATTTTAAACACCCAGGGTTTGTACTTTCACTATGTAAATATAGTCTCGATAACTAAAATATAGGAACATCTACTTATTTGATAGCATAAGAAAATGTTATATAATAAAATTTACAATATAATCCTATTTAGATACAAGATTCGATTTCCAAGATGAAACATTTAACAAATATAAATCTATCTGAGTAACACAATTTAAGCATGATAACTATGTGGATTCTATATCGATACAAATAAATGCTTAGGAATAATATTTAGATGAATCCTTGCTACAAACATCAATATGAGATTTAATACATATCTTGTTGACACATAAGATAAGAACCTCACACGAATGCTCGGAAAAAAAAAGTGGAGAAGATGTTCCTTCCAACCAACTCCTAGAGCAGCGAAGCTACTTACTCCTAAACCCCCAAGCTTCTTCGTTGAACCACAAGAGAAAAAATTATTCAATGTGCCATATCTTGCATTCTCATATTTAACCCCTGTCCAATGTTGGATTCCTATTTCTCATGGAAATACTAATATATAGTATTTTTCCTAACACTTGGTCATTTATGATCCTCCTCCTCTTTAGAACTCAACTAGGAGTTATGACCTAATTTATGGGGATGATGCCTCCAGCATCTTCAGTTCTCACTCAGTGGCTTCAGCCACATGTGTTTTTCTTCTTGTGGGTCAGCAAACACTCCTTAACAACTATCTCTACTCCCCCCCCCCCCCTCCCCCCCCTTCATCATATTTTATTAAATAAAAATGTTTTATTACAAAATGTTTTATTCTTGACTTTTCTATCAAAAATAATAAAATAATAGTTAAAGTAATGTTCCAGCATAATTAATAGTAAATTATTAATTCACGGGGTGTTACATACACCTCCACTTAAAGGATAACATCGTCCTCAATGTTATAAGATTTATGTTTTTATTTTTCCATTTAATCCTTTTGGAATAAGTCTGGATAAGCCTCCCGCATATTACTTTCTATCTCCCAAGTAGCTTCTATTGGACTAAGGTGCTTCCATAGCACCTTGACTTGTTTGATGGTACGGTTCCAAAGTATAAGTTCTCTCATGTTGAGAATGTGCTTCGGTCCCACTTGGATCTCTCCTTTGGGTTCCACTTGGATTACATTCTAATCAATCACATGAGAAACATCATGAACATATATTTTTAAAATATAAACATGAAACATATTATGCACTTTAATATTGGGTGGTAGGGATAACTGGTATGTAACAAATCCTACTTTAGATAAAATTTCAAATGAACCACAATACCTCGGTGCCAATTTGGATTAATTTCCCAATATCAAGTAACTTTTCTTGGGATTTATCTTTATATGCACATGATCACCCACCTGGAACTCTCTAGGATTTATTTTTAAATCAGCATAGCTTTTCTTCCTTTCATGGGAAGCCTTCAAGTTTTGTTGTAGTTTTTTCATGGTTAGTTCCATATATTTTAATAAATCAATTCCAAACATTAATCTATCAAATGGAATGCTCCATGAAATTGGATTTTTACACTTGCTTTCATGTAATATTTCATAAGGGCACATAGCTGCAGAAACTTGAAAATTATTATTATAAGAAAGTTATACTAAGTGTAGATAGTCCTCCCACTTTGTTAGTTTGTCCATGACATACATCCTTAGCATGTCCTCTAATAATTTATTTTCCCTTTCAATCTGCCGTTCCATTTGTGGATGATATGCATTACTTAAATTAAACTCTGTTCCTAAACCTTTAAACAAATCTTTCCAGAAGTTACCTTTAAATTTCACACATCTATCAAAGACTACTACCTTAGGTACACCATGTAACCTAAATATCTCTTTCATGAAAATATATGCAATGTTAACAACTTTATAGGTATATTTAACAAGAATAAAATGATTAGCTTTACTTAATTTGTCAACTACGGCCATGATTGAATAATGTTGTTCAAAATTCTTTGGTGGGCCTGTTATAAAATCCATACTAATTGTTCTCCAATTCCATTCTAGAATGGGTAGTTGCTGGAAAAATCCTACCAGATGTTGGTGTTCCTCCATAACTTGCTGACATTCAAGACAGTGAGCTAAGTATTCTGCCACTTATGTGTTCATGTTTCGCCAGAAAAATACTTTCTCATCATGGTCATCTTTTTTTGGTGTCCACGATGCGTTGAATACGGTTGTTTATGGAGCTCATTCATAATTGTATGTTTAATTTCTATTATGTTTGGTATGTACAGCCTACTTTTTATGCAGCAACAGTCCTTGTTTATTTAGGCTGAAATATGTTTTTACTTGGTTTTGTTCATTTTTAGAAGTAATTTCTTTTAAAATATGATATTCCCTATCATAATTTTCAGTGCTTAAAATCTGATTTTCCAAATTAGATTCATAGCTACTGCTTGCAAACAGTAAATTTGTGTGACAACTTAGATCCTCTGCCACTTTATTTTCTTTTCCTTTTATGTGTTTGATTTTGAAATCATATTTGCTTAAAAAGGACAACCATATTTCCTAGATTGCATTCAAATTTTGTTGATTAAATAAATATTTAAGACTTATGTTATTTGACATAAGTAGTAATTGTCTTCCAATTAGTTAATGTCACCGCATTTTTAAGGCATGAACTATGGCATCAAGCTCTAAATCATGTGTCACATAGTTTTTCTCATGTTCTTTTAATTTACTAGATTCATATGCCACAACAAAGTTTTCTTGTAATAAAACTCTGCCTATCCCTTCTTTGCAAGCATCGATACATACTACAAAATCCTTGAATGGATCAACAATATTTTGGACTGATGCAGTAGTTAATAGGTGTTTTAGTTTTTTAAATCCTTCCATGCATTTTTTAGTCCATTTGAACCTTTTATATTTATTTTGTAATGAAGTTATGGGGTAGGGAATCTTAGAAAAACCTTCGATGAACTTTTGGTAGTATCCGATAATCCCCATAAATTATCTGATGTCACTTACATTTTAAGGAACCAACCATTTGATGATAAAATTTATTTTCTCATGATCAACAGAGATTCAATCC
Organism: Pseudotsuga menziesii; assembly: GCA_001517045.1. NCBI lineage: Eukaryota > Viridiplantae > Streptophyta > Pinopsida > Pinales > Pinaceae > Pseudotsuga > Pseudotsuga menziesii. Next base: position 179,637 of record LPNX010784861.1, read on the forward strand.
TTAGACAGTACGTGTCTAAGGTATCAAATCTTATCTTTAAAGAAATCAAATTTACTGAACTTTGCATAAAGTTTTTTTTGTCTTAGTACTTCTAGAATTATCTATAAATGTTCCTTTTGTTCTTTTTTGTTCTTATAGTAGATTAGTATGTTGTCTATGAAGAAAAATAAAAACTTGTCCAAGTAATTACTTAAAATTCTATTCATTAAACACATGAATGTGACAGGTGCATTTCTTATCCCAAAAGGAATTGCAAGATATTCATAGAGGGTCTTGAATTTCATTTTAAAGATATCCTCAAATTTTATTCGCACTTGATGATAACCATACCTTAAGTCTATATTTGAAAACATAAATGCTCTGTAGAATTGATCAAATTGATCATCTATATGAGGTAGTGGGTATTGGTTATTAATGGTCATGTTATTTAACTGTAGGTAGACTATACATAATCTTAAGGTTTTTTCCTTCTTTTTCAAAAATCAAACGGGTGATCCCCAGGGAGAGACACTAGGTCCAATGTACTTTTTATCAATTAATTATTGTAGTTGTGATTTTTTCTTTTTAAGTTCTATTATGTTCATTTGGTAAGGATCATTAGATGCTAGTACCGATCCAAGTATCACATCAATCATGACGTCAATGTCTCTATTCAGAGGATGTCCAAGGAATTCTTCCAAAAAGATGTCTTCAAACTCCTTCAAGACTAGTATTCCTTCTAGTTTAAGTTTATTGTCCTTTTCATCATCATTCATTATATAGACAGAAAACACTTTACAACATTTTATTACTGGTATTTCTATTTGTAACACATATATCTCTCAGATTGTTACCTACCTAGGGGTCCCTTTTAATTTTATATTCTTTCCATTATCGTCAGTAAGTATAAAGGTTTTTTCAAAACAGTTTAACACTACTTTATGTTCTTCTAGCCAATCCATTCGTATTCACAAATCATAGGATCCTAAAAGAAGAATTTTTAAATCAGCATTCATAATGAAATTATTAATCATTAATTTACAATTCTTAACAAGACTAGTAACTTTACATTTTGTATCCGTGGCTAATTGTACCAGCCACGACTTATCAAAGTTTTCTAGTACTAATTTACATAATTCAACTATTCTAGGTGATACATAAATCAAGCTTGCACCTGGATCAATTAAAATAGAACTTTAGGTTGATTGTTTATCATACCTTAAATTTTAACCATAGAATCCATGTAATCTACTTGTTCGGTTTCCAATGCAACGAAAATTCTTGGCATGCTTATTTCCATGTCTCCAACTGTGACTACTTTGTGGATGGATGAACATTAAAATTATTTTTTATTATGGGTAAGTCTTTAAAGTAATGTGTCCCTCCAGATTCCCAACATTTTAAGGGTTCTTTTTGTCTTGGATTCTTGTTAAGAACAATAGAAGGTTATTTTACCATAGAATTATGTGGTTGAAATCTTTTGTAGTTATTACCTAGATACCCCATATAGTTATTCCATGTGTTTTGTGTAATTTATTCTGATTCTTTCTAGGATCAACATTATTTGGATTTTGTTTTGGTCCTAACAAATGTTAGCCTTCCTCATTTCTTCCTCTAGCATTTTTTTATTGTCATAATCAATTTGTTCTTTAAACGTGATAGCAAAACAACCGATAAACCATTGTATTTTGGGTTTTTCATCAATTATGTAAGTAATGTAACAAAGCAAGATTAGAAACTATCCTCCTGTTATTTCAAGTTTGTAAAGGTGGAGTCGATGGCTAGCGTATTTCAAACATACAACCATGAACCTCCAGGTGATGCTTACAATCCCTTGTATTTATTATGTTAGTTGTACTAGGGCTTGTTAGCCCTAAATATTGGGAAGACTATATCCTAGTCTTGTCTCCCAATATTGTTGTTAAAAATTCTTGTTTATGAATAGCCTAATTGCTTCAAGAAAAGCGTAAGTACTTGAGTCATAAGAGTAAGGTATAAGATTCTTGGTTTTGACCTTAAATCCTATAGGTTTAGCAGACAAAACCTTAACATAGCCTATGTGCATGGTAGAAAATATGTAACGACTTATTCCTAAGAGATGAGGTTATGGTTGTAAGGTTTATCATCTCAATAAAAATTTAAATATCTTAAATCCATTGTTTGCAAAGTTTGAAAGGAGTACCCAACACTATCCTTTTCATATGGTTTTAGCATTTGATTTTTTTTTTCATATTTAACAATTATGGTTACTATATATATATATATATATATATATATATATATACCCATCATGGTTTCCATTATACATAAGACACGGTGTGGGGTTTGACGCAAATGTTGGTTTGTCATGTAATAAGATTATATACCCCATGATCATACCTTATGGTTTAACATTGGAAGTTAATATTTATAGCATGGATATTATTTAATCCATGATATATGTTTTATTATATGGTTTGGCACTTTTGTACATGTTCCAAGGTTTGAAAGTATGCAATTATTAATCTTTGAATTGATTTGGATGTGGATTAAATATGGTACCCTATTGACTTTAAAACTTGGCATGGCTACGATTTTCCAGCGCAACCAAGCCCATGGGGTGACAAAAGAGTAAATCTTAGCCCTACACATAGATGGTGAGATATTTTGTTTCATAGGGTTTTGTAAAAAAAGATTTTACTTCGATTTCTCATTTTCCTAGTGTTGTTTGGTCAAAGGTCAGTCAAAGGCTGATCTCTGCGCTATGAGATTTTGTTCTGGCTTTACAACGTTAATGGCTTGTCTGGTGAATGAATTCTTCTTTGTTTTCACTATTTTAATGGCTTGTTTGGTTCTTTCCGAGGAGAATGAGTTCCCAATTCCTCCTTATATGTCTTCCTTTCAACATCATAGCTTCGATGAGCATGCCAACTCTGCTATGATATGAACAGTCTGTTCCAACATGTGAGCATAGAATTTATATTTTCACTTTGCACTTTATTTGGTTTACAATGTATAGTTCCAGGATTTTTGATATATTTTCTATAATGGTTGTAGGATGCGGATAGATGAGGGTACTCTAGAGGATCCGACCCTTAGCCCTCACTGCCAAATGCCAAGGTAAGGGTTTAACATCTGCATCATTTTAGTTTGTTTTAAAAATTCCCCACATTGAAAAATTGACTAGAACTTGTAAATTATGTAGGATGAATGCATTGGAGAGGAAAGTGGGATGGTCACCTCTTCCCAGACATGCATTTTAAACGCCCAGGTAATCATTCACCAACCTTATCAAGAAATCCTTTTTTTTGGTTTTGAGGTTTGTTTAGCATACAATCTAACTCTTACTTGTTTGTTGTAGGTAAAATTTGGAAGAAGCTTGGGCCATGAGTGCAGCCACCTTTGTAAAAATATGAGTTTCTTAGCTAGTTTTCTGTGTTTGTATACATAACCCTGAGGCTTCACCCAACCATTTCATTTCCAATGCATTGAGTATCTTGGAGTGTTTTTATTGAAATATTTGTATAGGGTTTTAGGTTCTATCTCTCATGGACTTATTACCATTCAAAAAATGGTTTTATTAACGGTTTTTATTTAAAGAATGTGTAAGCCATCTATGATAGAATTATAACCACTTCTCTAAAAGTCATTTTGAATTAGTTTAACTATGGCCCATCCATACGATTTTGTTAACAAAATTGTTCTAGCGTTTAAGCATGTGCAATATTTTTTTTGAAATCACGGCAACCATCGTCATTAGTCTTATGGTCGTGAAGATAGTGTTTAAAATCATATCTTGTAACACTGTTTCATTTGTTTTTTTTTTGGTAAGTAAAATGTAGTGATGATTCCCATCTGTAACATGGGTATAAAATTTGTGTAAATTGATGGTAGACAATGGATTACGACCATCTTATACATGTTGTTCATGATTGTAAGATTTATTATACCCCGTAGGGTCTGTACCTGTTTAAAACATGAATCACATGTGTGTATTATAGTGGCATCCATTTGACATGGGTTTACAACAATAACGTTTGTCTTAACAATAGTTAAGTGAAGTCATATGTAGCGTAGTTCGATGGTTATATATGTGATTCTAATTGCATTTGGTTATCTTTTTTTATCATAGGACTCTAATTTCGTTTATTTCCTTACAAATATTCAATCCATTGATCTCTGAGGTGTAGTTTAACCTGGGATTTGATTCAAATCTTTTTCTTTTAGTAAAGTGTTCTTATGAGAGAAATTACTGTAAATTGATTATTTTCCCAAAAGTTGGGTTAACTCACTAGGTTGTAAATACAATTATTACCTAAAATGGACTTGATCACACCATCCATATAATATAGGTTAACATGCGATTTGATTTATCTTTGATTGGGAATCATGTATCTATAATTTGACCAAGTTGATTATGAGATTTGTTCAAGAGCTAATTTGATTAATTATGTTTATGAAAACACTATTGTAATTATTGCATAAATGCTAGGATATATAATGTGGATTTTCGATTTGCAAATATAATTATAACTTAGGATTGTTATGCCATTTAGATAAGTTAGGATAATTAAGCACGAATGTTCTTGTGTGATCTGTTCCCATGCACAAAAGTAAAAAAAATCACTCTTGAATAGATATCACAATCATTATGGAAACATTTTGATTTACAATCGAGTCTAATCAATTCATAAGTTAAACTAATAAAGAAACTTTCACATGCTAAACTACATAACAAAGATCATGGGATCAAATCCCCTTATAGTGGTTAACGAAATTTGAGTATTGTAACATATGGATCACAGATCCTAGTATTTATAACATCCTTAAAGTATGTATAGATAATAAAGAAAAAAAAACAAATCTAGGACCAACTGATACTCTAGATAGTATAACGACTATCATGACATCAACATCCTATTCACCAAGACCAACATCAAAATCATCGATATCCAAGTAGTAACAATATGATTTTCAATATATCACAGATCATATGGGTCGTGTTAGTATGCAACCAACACTGTAAATAAAAGGTCGTAAGTCCACACCGTGGTTACCCTAACTAATTCAGAGGCATAGCCTCTTAAATTTTATAGTTAGCACTATCGTGCACATCACACAATCCAACACTTATATATATTTAAAATTGAAATCATAAAGAAAGTATAATATTTCCACATAGCTATAATACCATCAACGATGGAAGCTCAAGGGTTTGGCACAAATCAAAGCATAAATAGTTATACACAACAGAGATAATGAAACAATACTTTGGTGTTCCATTATT
>LPNX010784861.1:194164-221322 GCA_001517045.1 Pseudotsuga menziesii
TTTTTTGGGTTTCACATCTTGTGGTCATACTATCTTAGAGGAATTTGAGGGGTTTTCTCCATTTATGGTTTCCCCTATCAAAAATCTTTGTGTCTCTTGTCTCATGTGATGTGCTTATGTTATTGTTGTGCTTGTTATTCTCTCAGTGAAAAGATCCTAACATAATGCTAGCTTAAATGTTGAAAAACTAACAACAACTATATTGCAAGCGCAGTATGGGCTTATGCATTGTAATCCTTAATGAAATATTAAAACCATATGATATAACATTTACACCATGAACTTGAAGTGCCATAAAGAAATGCATTAATACTGAAACAAGTAGGATCATGCCAACAAGACAGTATGAAAACCATCGCTTTTTATTAATATCAAAAGGTCACCGTATGGAGAACCATATGCCCTAAGCTTCTCACACCTAGGAGCATGTCCTTACACCCATAATATAAACTATGGTAAGGCCAAAGCCTTGTAAAAATAATGTAATTGACGGGCTGAGTCAAGACATGAAAAGTCTCCCATGCCTTAGGCTAGTGCATCCTATCATAAGGATAAATAACTGAATAACCATGCATAAGAAAAGTACATCACCTATGTGATCACAGCTAAAGGTTCTAGAAGGAACTAGTCATCGAAATCATCAACAAAGCTTGTCGTAACCAACACGACAAAGATGTTAAAAAAAAGAAGTGAATCATAGAAATATGAAGTTAATGTTAAAGTAATGCATGTATTTTTTATTTTAGTTTTATAATTATTAGGTGTGTTACATTTTTCCCCATGTTTAGTTAGAATACCAACAATTCCTTCTCCTAAAATAGTGACTTGGAAATTATTTCCAAGTGTGACATTAGTTTGAAATTATTTATCTAGACTAGAAAAAAAATTAAAATTACTAATAAAATGTTTGCTAGACCCTGAATCTAAATACTATATGTCAAATGAACTTTCTTGTACAACATTGCATTCAATTGGGAATGCACATGCCAAGAACATTGTGTTGGTCAAAGTGTTGGTGTTGCTTTCCTTTATCATAATGTTGCTTTCCTTTCTTCCTACATTCATATGCAAAATGGCCAAATTTCTTGCAATAATGGCATTGTATTGTTGAATTATCAATCATGTGATCAACTGATTGACTACGATTTTGGTTTGACCTCTATCAACGACGTTTGTAGGACTGTTGTTGCATTATCCTCTAGAAACAATTCTTCCTCTGCATCTATAATTATATCCCATGTGCCTCTTCCATGTCTTATGGATGATTGTGCTGCAAATGTAGCTTATAATGATACATTTGATCTACTTCTTCTATGTTCATGATTGGTGAGTGAGGATTGTATCTCATCAATGGTAAACTAGGACAAATATTTGTTTTCTTCTAGGGTAATGACGAAGGATTCAAATTTTTGGGGAAGACTTCTAAGAAACTTTTCAGCAATTCTTTTCTTCTATATTTTCTCCATGAGATTTTAGTTGATTTATCATACCAATGACTCTACTGTAAAACAACTCCATTGAATATGTATCTTTCTTTGATAGAGATTCAACATATCTTCTAAGAATGTGGAACTTAGAAGTTTTTACTTTGTCCAAGTTTTGATAGGTGGTTTCCAATGTATGCCATCCCTTTTTAGCAGTGCTTTCTTGCTGCTACTCTTCAGAGTATGCTTTCATGCATGGCTTCATGTATGTAGAACAGAGCCTTTCCATTTTTCTTCCTATGTTCCCTCAAGCCATCCTTCTAAGCTTGTGTGCATTGTTTTCGTATACCCATTTTGGTCTATCTTTGGTACATCTTGACCTGTGAACAAATCCCTCATTGTTAGATACCAATACTCTTAATTCTTTCCCTAAAAAAATGGAGTTGTGAGGTTTTAGTTTTTCTCTTGTAAGACAAGGTTTATTTCCTAAATACGAGTTCTTCAGAGGAATGAGTGAGAATGAGAGCTTCCAGAGTGGAATTGAGTAAGTACACTATAATCATTTTTTTCCTTACTTTACTTTTAACCTAAAAAGATATATCTTTGTCTATTAACTTATAAAATGAAACACTTTTATAATTTTTTTCCTTACTTTACTTTTAACCTAAAAAGGTATATCTTTGTCTATTAACTTATAAAATGAAACACTTTTCACCCCTTAGTAACCTGAGATAAACCTCTCCACAACTTTATTTTGATTTTCTCACAATATTGTATAACCAAAATATTAAATAAGACTTGTGTTGAGTACTGTGACAAAAAAAATTAAACTTTTATGAGGTGAAATATTTGAGGATGTGTTATATAAATAAGACATCCATTCAACCATAAACTATGGGTATGCATATATATGGGTTTATATATTATGGACACATAACAAAAGAAGTAATCTCACATTGATGTGTTTTACCTTTTGCAGAGTTTGGGTTCTCAACACATTTCAAAACACATAGGAGCTTGAGCTCTCTAACTCTTCTATGAGTTTTTCTTTTTCTCATTTTCTTATTACTCTATTTTTATCTTTCCACCATTCCTCACTTTCTTTCTTCTCACCGTTTTTCATTCTTCTTCTCTATATACAAAGACTAAAATTTGCTTCTCTTGAAAAGCTACCAACTAACATTAAAAATTGTAATTAATTTCTACCCAAAAACTAAGATGCCATGCATATTTGCTTGTAATTAATATTTCTAACAAGAAGATCAAAAGATCCTTAACTAGTACTTGAAACGAATTATATTCAGATGCATTAATGACCAGTGATTAAATTCTCACACAAAAACATTCTCATCTATCTACACTTAGTCCAATTCAGACCATCACATTAAAGGATTTTCTCTAGAATAGAAGTTGATCTCAGAGCCATTAAAGATCATGCACTGAAAACATTAAGGGCAAGTGAACAAGCAAATAATTATGTCATACGTTATGGCCTCCGTATTTCATAGCGACAAACCCCTTCGTCTTCTTGTTCTGCATTAATCTCGCCACACCAAAATTGCCAAAGCTGATGTCCTTCACTACCTCAAATTGATCCATTTTCTATCACATCTGACGCCCTCCTTTGCTCGAATTAGATTATGTTTCGCTCGTCTCTTAGAAACCCTAACCGATAATGTCTATTTTAAGCACTGTCTATGGATTAATGTCCATTGATAGAATTTAATATATAGTTACAGCGCAAAAGAGTTCGTTGAAATCAAAACTTTAACATATAGTTTTATTTTTATTTAAATTTCCATGAAATCCAATTAACGTCTAATTAACATTACGCCGCAAATCTGGTTAATTGCGGTTCACAAAGTGCAATTAGTCTTGCTACTTGTTAGCAATCAGTGGATTGAAATATGAAAACATAGAAATCATATTGACTTCAAACCAAATATCCTCGGCTTATTTTTTAAAATAAGAAATCCTTTAATAGCAATGTGTTATATCTATTAAAAAAAAACAGAATGTGTTATATCTATTAAAATAAAACAAAATAGAAATGATTATAAGTAAATAATAATGAAACCTCTTCAATAATTGAAGCTTGAACCTGCTTCAGGGCCTCTTTTTTTAATGTGTTCTGTTTAAATAAAAATGAAAAAGAACAGCGATGGTAATAAATAAATAACGAAACCTCTGAAAACCTGAACCTGCCTCTCTTTTATTATTGGATAATTATTGAAAAAGACACAACATATACGACAAACATGGATGTGATGTGCTGAATGGGATGGGAATGGATGTATTTATTCTGTCAAATGGAAAATGGAGGGCCTCTTGAAACACACTTCTACGCAATAGATAACACTAATCTATAACAAAATCATGCCCAGTATCATATCCTCAAACCCAATGAAAGGTCAACCAGAGATCTCGATGGATTTGGGTTGAGGAGGTTGGGGTTCAGGCTGCTTCGGCACTGTCACAGTCAGCACCCCGTTTTCCATGGCCGCCTTGATCTCTTCAACCTTCGCATTCTCCGGCAGCCGGAAGCGCCGAAGGAACTTTCCGCGGGATCGCTCAATGCGGTGCCACTTGTCGTTCTTTTGCTCTTCTTCTTTGCTGCGCTCCCCGCTTATCTGGAGAATCCTTTGGCCTTCCTCCAATTCTATTTTGACCTCGTCTTTCTTCAGACCGGGGAGATCAGCCTTGAAAATGTGAGCCTCTGGCGTTTCTTTCCAGTCGATCTGAGTATTGGCTACGGCCGAAGCTTCATTTACAAATTGGCCAGATGGCCCCCCGCCGGACAAATCTGTGAATGCTCGGAAAGGATCCCATACATCCAACGAAAACGGGTCGAACGCGGTGGATGATCGCCTGCCGAAAAAGCTGGGAATGATCGACATTCTTCTCTATTAATTATTGCAAGATGCAACTGAAAAGGATTGGACTGAATACAGAACAACAACACTATGATCTCGCATACATGAAAAACACTGCGAAAGTTCTATTTTTATAAGAGGAAGAAGAAGAGTCTAGCCTATTGTAGAAGGCAGCATCATTTCAATTCCAGAGAATTGGGTAAGTTCCAGAGCATTCCAAAACCCCACTTTCAATTTTCACTTTACCATATTATTATTATTATTTATCCTTTATCCATTCAGAATCATTTAAGTCAGAGTCCCACTCGAACCATTCCCGCCTTTCACGCATTTCAAAATCATTTAAGTAAGAGTCCCACTCGAACCATCCAGATTCCAGCCTTTCACGCATTCAAAAAGTACATTCTAGGCTAATACAGTATATGATATACGGTATATTAATATTAATACTTAATTATATTTTTCTCCATTAACAATAATCGAAGAGAATGTTTGTCTATATCCATCTTACTTTTCATGTCACTTAATGTATATCTAATGTGGATGCTGAAATTATTATAAATATTTTTTGATATATTGGGAGTCATTTTATACTGTCAACTGAATATCGATATAGATTTATTTAATGTCTCGTTAAATATGACAAAACATCTATGTATATTATTTTAGATTTTTATTTTTATTTTAAATATTAAAATACTTTATGCAAAATAAATAGGTTTATATAGGTTATTATTTTACTTAAATATGAGTAAACATGTATATTATTTTAGAATTGTTTTTTTTTAATTTTAAATATTAAAATACTTTTTGCAAAATAAATAGGTTTATATAGGTTATTATTTTTGTCTTCAGCATGTAAATGTTGAGCTATGTGGTATTATTAAGAAGTAATGAAGCTACACAATGCCTAGCATTTTAAAATATAAACATTTTTAATATTTTTGATGATTTAAATGTTAGATTTTTACAATTTTATTTAATAAAATCTATTATCTTAGGTGAAGGAATAAGATGTACATCATAATCACAAGAGGCGACAGACATAAAGAGATTTTCCTCCCGGAAACCATAAAAGAGAAAACCTTCCAACTCTCTCATAGATAGAATGAGCACCAATAGAAAAAGTAAAGCTCAAAAATATGGAGATGTTTTTCACCAACTTCTCTCTCTCTCACTTGTGCGAACTTGTCTTCTCTCCCACTAATGCGAACTTGGTGAGTGAGTGAGTGAATAAATGAGAGAGGCACCCTCTCTATTTATACTTTATCTTCACTTGACTTTTCCCTCAACCAGACAAGGCCAACTTCTCTAGGAGAATCTAATAACTCAATTACAAATTAATTGTGGGGTCCAATGCCCCAACCACGGGGACTTCACTTAGTGAACCTCTTACATATCACGTGGGATCGTGGGATATCAAAGAATACCCTTAATTTCGAGAGATATTGACCCAAAATCTTTTTGTTGAAACCCCCTCCCAATACTTAAAACCTCGTCCCCACCCCTTTATATACCTCAATCGTTATAAACCACCCTACCCACCCCCACCTTAAACCACTCATCCCTCCAATACCTGCAATATATTGGTTCAATTTTTGATAATTTTAAAGCCCACAATATGAACTAATGTGATAGGATATTGGCCAACAAGTGAAGCCCCCATGGCCCCAACATAGAATGGTGGGTTAACCTTAATGACTTTACATGACTTAACTACAATAATGACTCTCCTGAACTGAGGAATAAACATGTCCGTAGTAGTTACAATAAAATACGATATACAAGTGAATATCTTTCGAAGTTGCAATTACATTAACACTCCCTATTAACTAGGAAAGTATTCTCTTGACACAAACATTAATACATATAGGAAGAAGACTTCAATGTTGGATCATCATCAAGGTTGGATCATCATTGTCACTGATGTTGTTGTCCTCATCATCTCGATCATATTGTGATATCTCTCGAATCTACTCGTCATAGGAAGTTCTACAGAGCCAACTGTTTTTCATGTTGGATGTAGGGTTGGCCTCTATGTAGGTATTCATTTCAGCGAGCAAGTCATCAACTATGTATAGCTTAGGACTTATTACATTACCTCTGCAAAACCTGAAGGAGCATCCCATGACTGATTATATGCCTCTACAAAACCTAAAGGAGCCTCCGAGACTGATTATATTCGTGTACAAAACCTAAAGGATCTCCTAGGACTGATTATGTGCCTCTACAAAACCTGAAGGAGCATCCCAAGACTGATTATATGCCTTTGCAAAACTTGAAGTATCTACCAGGAATGATTATATGCATGTGCAAAACCTATAGGAGCATCCGAGCACCAATTATATCCCTCTGCAAAACTTGAAGGATCTCCCAGGATTGGTTATATCACTCTGCAAAACGTGAATCTCCTACTACCATCTCATCCTTTTTAGATCATCTTATCATCACACGGAGCACAACCCAGATGCACACACCTCAACCATGCTAGAATGACCACAGCCCTTACATCTGTACCATGGGAGGACACACCCACCACCATTTGAGAAAGGCTATCATGCATCTACATATTCTGCACCAACCACCTCCCCTTGGAAGGAACCTCGATTTGAACTACACCAAGCTCCTCTCTGAAGTATTCAGTCTTCACTTTGGTTAGTGGCTTGGTCAACACATCAGCTATCTGCTCATCCGTCGTAACATATTGGACTTTCAATGCTCCTCTCTGCACCAGATACCTTATATAGTGGTACTTGATCTTAATGTGCTTCGACTTGTTGTGGAACACTGGGTTCTCAGACAACTTCACACAACTCTGGTTATCACAGAATATACAATTCGGCTCTGACTGGATATCAAACAAATCAGACAGTTGCTTCCGAATCCATACTACCTCACAACTAGCCGAAGAATCTGTGACATACTTTGCATCGGTTGTATTCAGTGCCACACAGGATTGCTTCTTGCTTAACCAAGAGATCACACTTGATCCCATACTGAAGAAACACCTTGAAGTTATCTTCATATCTAAGACATTGCTAGCCCAGTCCGAATCAACATAAATCTGTAGGTTAACCTTTTGATTCACATCTTATCTAAGTCCATAATCAAATGTGCCCTTCATGTACCTCAATATATGCTTTGCAACAACCGAATGAACTTGTCTCAGATCCATCAAGAACTGGCTCAAAGTGTTCACAACAAAGTATATGTCTGGTCTCTTGTTCGTTATAGATTTAATATAGATTTATTCAATATATAGTTAAATATGAGTAACCATGTATATTATTTTAGAATTATTAATTTTTTTTTAAATTTAAATATTAAAAAACGTTATGCAAAATAAATACGTTCATATAGGTTATTATTTTAGTTAAATATGAGTAAACATGTATATTATTTTAGAATTGGTTATTTTTTTTTAAATATTAAAATACTTTATGCAAAATAAATAGATTTATATAGGTTATTATTTTTGCCTTCAAACATGTAAATGTTGAGTTATGTGTCATTGTTAAGAAGTAATGAAGCTTCACAATGTCTAGGAACGTATGATGTCTACAGGAAATAACTTTATGTGAGGATATTTAAAGAACAAACATTTTTAATATCCTTAACGATCTAAACGGTTCACCATCTAGAATTTTTTTGTTAGGAGATGGTTGTATAAATATCTTTTCCATCTCTTATTTTATGTTTAGATTTGATATTTTATGTTGTTACATAAAAAAGATTTCATATGATTCTCCTTCATCACCAGAAGATTGGTCGGCAAGGGGTTTTTACACATGTTTTTTTTGTCTACACAACATTGGAAAATTGATACATGATCAAGAGATCTACAACAACTTCACACAGTTTTTCATCAAGAAGTAGTTCATCCACCGAGTAGTTGGAATTTTTTGTCGAATATAACAAGTTCAGCATCGAATTCTACAAGTTTGAACCTCGAAACAACTTGGACAGGTCCGAACCTTAACATAACCTCGATAGGTTCAACATCTCGACATGCATCATCGACACTGATGATCAACATGGCTATGCTAGATTGTCTCTCTCTCTTCCAGTAGTCTGTCATGGTTGAACTTTCTAAACCATTCCAACTTATTGTAACTAAACGTATCAAACATACAACCCAAGCATTCTCATCACTCTATATAAGAATGTGCACTATTGTAATATACAAATAGAGTATTGAGCATAATAAATAATGAAATAAAAGAGATTGGTTCAAATTATGGCATTTTTCTATCTATATATCTTTTTGTGTGTGTATGGTATTTCCTGCTTTGATCATTCTTAATATGCTTCCGCCATAACCGTACTCGATTCATTGAATGGAATAGTTGTCCCCATTGTTCCCCTGTGCACTTAGATCATTGGTATTAGAGAATATTGACAGCTTGTTCATTGTTAAGTCTTGCATATACACTTCTATCAAGGTTACCTAACTTATTCCTGTTCAAACATTCTCGCAAACTCAAAAGTCCTAGAACACACTGCCTTCAAATTCAGAGTATTTATCTACTTGCACTGTTAGATTGAAGATGGTTGAAGAAATAGACAATAGGAATGAAACTAATGACAAAAATACAATAGACTTGCCCATTTTAGACCTCAAATTTCCTCTAATAAACACAAAATCTGATGACATATTTGTCTGAATTTCGACAAAGCTCTATTTGGCATCCGACAAGGTGGACAATTTTTAAACGTCAATTGTCTCAAGAGTCAGATATCCGACAAACTAGGAAATACATCATAAATATGACAACAATTAGTCACATGTACTGTAGGTAAATTTAACGACAGTCTATTAAATCTCTGACATCCATTCTATCTATTAACTCACATTTGTGTCATTGATTAACCAACTTATATGTCTAGGGTCTTCATCATAAATGAGATGAAATACCAGTCGATTAACTGACTCATAAATCTAGGACCTTCATTAGAAATGAGATGAAATAATGGTCGATTAACCTTCTCATTGATCTCATTGATTAAATGACATTTGTTTCATCGATTAACCGACTTATATCTCTAGGACCCTCATCGGAAATGAGATGAAATACTAGTTGATTAACCTACAATATAATCCCACCATGTGGTCAGATAATGGACATTAGTTTCCACTTGTAGAGTCAACGAAAATAGGACTAATACTCAGAAATGGGATGAACATCTCGACAAAAAAATGGAAAATATCTGATGCGTTTGTCGTTGGTTGTATGGAAACCTCCTCAGAGATATTAATTTGTCCATTGGAAATGCAATGATTGTATGTAAATAAAAATATATTTATTCCCATCCTGAGATGCACACCCATGTGTGATAAGATCTTTGTATCAAACATGCACGAGTGAATATTTCCATATGGGAACAAACTTAACCATTATAAATTGTTGGAAATCAATACCTATGTATTCATTCTAACACACATGTTCTTGAGTCTCATTTCAATGTATCATCAAACATCAACACTGCTGAGAAACTACTTGATAATAGAAGATAGGAACTACAGTAAAGAAATAGAGATCACTGACCCACTATACAATTATTTTAAGAAAAAAATCAAGATGACATGATGAGAGAGAAAATAACAATCTAAAATTACTAGAGATATTGTATTCTAAAATTACCATAAGTAAAAATAAATGGTCATGTTTTGAAAGAAAAAAAAATATAACTTGGACCTTCCAAAAAAATAATGTGTACAAAGATTTGTAAATGTGGAAGAAATAGGATGAGTTCTGTAGATAAGTGAACATAATTTAGGTATGTCAACCCTCTCCATATGCAAGGACAAGACACATCGGTTTTGTTTTTCTAACAACAAGATGTAATAAGTCACATGAAGTGCCTCTTACAAAAGGACTAAGATAGTAATTCCTCTTTCAAATATGTTGGTCTAAAACTCCGCCATATATTTCCCAAAACTATGCCATATTCCTTGCTGAAATTACAACATATCATTTTCCTAAACTCCGTTAAGTTCTCCACTTTCTGCTAAAATCTCGTCATTCCCTTTGCTGAAAGTCCGTTAGTTTCTTTGCTAAAACACTGCTAGTCGCTTTGTTTCCGCAAAAACATGAACATAATATGGAATGAAATACATAACATGAACATAATATGGCATGAAATACATAACTCGAACATAATATGGGATGGAACTAGAAACAGCATACCTCCCCTCATGACATCTGAACCATTTTTAAGTTTGTGTAGCAAGTATAGTGCCAAATCATTCATGTTGGATTATCTCGCAATACCGGGGGGTGAATCAGTATTGTCCTTCCTTTTTAAAATAAAAAACATGAAATGAATCAAATAGGTTTAGAAACAAATTTTATCGTGGAAAATTCAAAAAGAAAACCACCAATTCAAGCTCATTAATAAGATAAATCTACAAAATTGCTTTATCTAGTGCTACAGAAAGATGCAACAACACCCTGGGTTTCTGTCTACTGCAACAAACAAGGATGCTCCAACACCCCAAGTTTCTTCTTGCTAGACCAGGAAAGGATGCTCCAACACCCTAGGTTTCTTCCTGCTATAACAAATAAGGATGTTACAACACTCTTTCCAGACTTATAGCCTACCCTAGCGCCATCCTGCCATCCTCGACTAATTTTTATCAGCATGCTATTCACTTCTTGGACTCTGTCATTTGCTATCATGAAGAAAAATTCTTTCCTTCAATTTATAATTTAATAAGTACACTCACGCTTCTTGCATATGCATATCTTCACCATTGCACCATTTCATTCTTTGATCCTGCCTCTTCAAAGAAACTAAGCTAATTCCCTGTTAACCAATTTGTTGTTTAATATTCTAGTCGTGACCTTTCGTATTCTTCATCTCCGCAACCATCCAGATTCGTTGATATTATATCGGGATTCTTCCTGACCACAGATCTAAGATAGGATGTGGTATGCAAAATTACGAACTGTGACATTTGTCAAAATGTCTTTTTGCACTTAGCTTTCTGCCTCAACCGTTCCGCATCGTTGATCTCATTCAATATTTTCGTGACCATCGATCTGAGGTGGAAATTGGATATCTAATATGTGACTTTTTCCAAATATTATTTCCCGATTTCCACTTTTTGAACCAATATTTTCGCATTGTTGATATTTTACGGATGCTTCTTGACCGTTGATCATCTGGATTGTGGGATGCAAAATGCGGGTTCTCAAAAACTCAAACATTTCTTTCGCAATTCTCTTGCTTTCGTTTTCTGCACCATCGATCTTTCACAATTGTCTTTCTGACTATTGATCTTCTAGATCACGGGATGCAGAACTATGGCATTTCCCACATTGTTTTCTCCTTCCGCTTTCCACCTTCCAGACTTCGGGTTGCAGAAACTCATATTATTGTAGACCTTGATTTCTCATCTTCTCCTTTGCACCTTCTGCTTTTCATATGAACCCTTGATTTCTTTGTGGGTTTACTTATGCCGTTCGATCTACGATCTAATGCCTATTTGTGGATCTCCCCTTTTCTTTGTGCATAAATCTTTCATTGCCATTGATATTCTCAACATCGGCTTCCAGATTTTTCTCCACTGATCAGGACCATCCATGTTGTTAATCATTTCTTAGTCAAATTTTGCTCCCATATCAACAATTAACTCACCTGCTAGTTTAATCTGCGAAATCCATGAGGACCATCATATCTAGATCGACGATGGATTCCAAATGTCCTAAAGTGGATTTTAAGAAGATTTCGTACACATCTAGACTTTATTTGTTCATGCTAGTTTTCCCAGTGAAATTGCTCAGAACTGTTGATCTACTTTCACGATCAACCATGATCGTTTGATCTCGATATCCTTTTTGGATATTAGTTTCTGATTTCGTAGTCCAACTCCCTTCTTATCCTCCTCGCTATTAAATCAACGAAATCCATATTAGCAATAGATCTTATTCCACCTTTAATATCCATCGCACGTTCTTCAAGCATATGAATGAGGATTATCAATTTATCCCATTCACAATTCTTCATTGTGAAATTTAACCATAGTCATGGATTTTCTCTTACCATGATCTCAACCATTAATACTTGCATAGACTTATCCCTACATGTTCACCATCGATCCTTACAGTGATTGATCAGTCGATCTCTGTCTTCCCTCACTCTTAGAATCCCTAATTCCTCAGCACTGAATTTCTTTTGTGTCATTGCTGAGTTCATCCTGATACCATATATGCTAGTTATTCCTTTTTCATACATGAAACCATTTAAAATCAATGACCACTTATATTCTCAACAATCTCCCCCTTTGGAATTGATGGAAATATCTAATCCGTCTCCCCCTTTGACAACAATGAAAAAGGATAGCCTGTTATCCCATTGAGTATTTCCTATATTTCATATTTCTGACAATTCCCATTGTCATCATATCTCCCCCTTGGATTTTTCTTTCTCCTCTACAACTTTTGAAAGGGAATCACTCCCATATTTTGTCTAACATGCTCAAAGTTTTCCTTAGATATTGGTTTGGTGAAGATGTCAGCAACCTGTATTTTGTGTCAATATACTCTAGTTTGACAACTTTTTGGGATACTTGTTCTCTTAGGAAGTGATATTTTATTGGTATGTGATTTTTCTTGAAGTGCATGATAGGGTTTTTTTACGTGTTTATGGAACTGGTATTATCACAATTTATTATTATTGGGTTCTCATACTTCACAAGTAAGTCTTTTAGTGTTTACTTCATCCAAATGACCTATGTGCAACATGATGTAGGAGCAATATATTCGACCTCTACTGTAGAGAGTGATATGGAAGTTTTTTTTTACATAACCATGAAATCAAACAATTTCCTAAGAAGAATTTTTCTCCATTGGTTCTTTTTTGATCATCAACACTTCCTTTCCAATATGCATCAGTAAATGATTTTAAAATAAAGTCTTGACTCCTTATGGTACAATAACCCATAATCCATATTTCCTTTCAAATATTTGAAAATTCTTCTTACTGTAGTTACATGTGTTTCTTTAGGTCTTGACTGGAACCTAGCAACCAAACCTACATCTTACATTACATCTGGTCTTGTAGCTGTCACATACAAGATGCTTCCTATCATATATCTATACATGGTATGCTCCACTTTCATAGATTCATCGTCCTTGCTTAATTTGCACCCTGTGATAATAGGAGCACTAATAGGTTTCGAGTCTTCCATCTTAAATATTTTAAGCATGTATTTGACGTACATAGTTTGAGAGATAAAGATTCCTTTGTCTGTTTGATAAACTTGTAAGGGCCCAAGAAGAATGTTAGTTCCCCCAACATTGACATTTTGAATTCCTTCTTCATTTCAGAAGCAAAGTTTACACTTCGTATTTGTAAATTACCTCCAAATATGATGTCATCTACATTAACAACAACAATGATGATATTCTCATCTTCGATTTTTAAGTAGAGATTACTTTCAGTGGAACCTATCGTAAATCCGTGTTGTTTTAAGTAGCTGTCCAACCTTGAAAACCAAGCCCTTGGAGCTTGTTAAAGACCATAGACTACCTTTTTTAGTTTTCAAATATAGTCTATGTTTTCTGACAATAGGAAACCTTTGTATTGTTCAATATAAACCTCTTCTTCTATCTTTCCATTAAAAAATGAAGACTTAACATCCATTTGATACAGTTTAAAGTTTTTATAGCATGAGAGTGCTAGAAAGATTATAATTACTTCAAGTCTTTATAGAAGAGCATAAGTTTCTTCAAAATCAATCCCTTCTACCTGAGCATACCCTTTACATACTAATCTTGCCATTTTCCTTATTACTTGACCATCCTCATTAGATTTCTTCTTGAAAACCCATTTGGTCTTGTTGCAGCTGCAACATTTTCCCAAAATCCCAAAAAAATTTGGGACCCTCCTTTTGCTTGAATTAGTTTGATTTTCTTCTTTGGTTTGATCTAATAAGTTTTTCAGAAAGATTTTCTAATGCTTGGAGTGATCTACCATGCGTTTTAGATTTTCCTCTAATGCTTGAAATAATCCACTGTTTGATCAAACTTTATCGTTTCTTTTAAATGCGTTTCCAGCATGCTTGAATTGGAAGTTTTTTTGGTTGGTGCTACCGTCGTTGCGGAGAAATAACGAGTCTTGACTTCGAATTTTCTTCCGATACGTTTGTTTGCACATCGGCTGTTTTTTTTTTTGGTTTTACATCGGAACTTTTATTACAACCTCCTCCACAACTGCGGACGGAAAACTAAGAAGTTTCCCGATCGTCGCTTTACTTTTCATACCCGCAGTGTTGTTTTCGCCGCTCCCTAAGTCTTGGGCTTCCACCATTGCGGCTACCGAAAGCTCTAGCCTTCCGATCAGTTAGTCGTTTTTCTTCCATTTCAGACTTTACCCATTGCGGATTGATTTATCCTTCATGGCTCCGCTGTTGCGGCTCCCGATTCCACTATTGTCCTAGTGATTAGTCTTGCGAGGTTCCGAGCCGGTTGTCCTCGTGGATGGATTAGTGGTTTGGCCATCCACCGTTGTGGAAAGAAATATGCTTTCACCCCCCGATCAGTTAGTGTTTTGACTTTCGATTAAGCTTTTCCCACCTGCGTTTCGCATGTCTTTAACCTTTCCCTTCCACCGTTGCTGCTCCCAAAGCGGCTTAGCACCTGAAGTATAAAGTGCTCTGACTGCCGATGCGTGTCGACCTTTAGTCACGTACCCGTAGCATTTTCTCTTCCACCGTTGTGGCTAGGAAATTCATTTGGCTTCCGATGTGATGTCTTCTGACTTCCGATTAAAACTTTCCCACCCACGGCTTAGTCTTACCTCTTCCGACGCCGATGTGCTTAAGGTATTTCGCAGTACCCATTGTTTGTCAGGACTTGCTTATGCAATTACGAATGAAGCTACCCTTTCGATGTAAGTATATTTGAGCCGCCGTCGAAGTCATGAATGATGTCTATTGAGGCTGTAAGTGGATGAAGTAATGATGGCAGCATTTGTTAAAATTCTTAGAACCAGTGGTGCACCCGGCCTTTTCTTGCTGCTCAGCCGTTGTAGTTGATATAATTTAACGTAGTTGATTTTCTTGAAAATACTGTCCCAATGAATGATTGTTGTTGTTTAATGGCAGGAGCGTTCAGGGGACTTTTCAGACCATCGTGGCATGAAGGCATAGCTGCGAGCTTTGGAAAAAGGTTGAACAAGCAGAATCGCAAAAAGGGCAAATGAAGGAAAAGACAAAATGAGTAGCGACAAAGACACAGACCCAAAAGATCTATCAGTTACTGATCAGATCATGAATGTGTACAGAAAGATAAAGAGAAGGGATTCAAAACGTTTGAAGAGACTGAAAGGTCACACGTTTGGGGGAAGCCCAAGAGTTTTGCTTGTAATATAAGTATAGGAGAGTTAGATAGAAAAGGGGGCTTTCTCCCAGTTAGACATGAAAAGCAATATTGTAAGAAGAACTACTTTTTTTGCAATAAAGAGTAATTGTTTGCCTGTTGGAGAAAGATTGGTGGGACTTTCAAATGTTATGCTATGGATGGCGGGAAGATGAACTATTTTGTTTTTTCATCTTTTGTCCATTAACCGTGAGATCGTTCTAACTCTTAGAACCTATGTTCTTGTTTAAATGATTCCTGGTTTATTTTGTGGAATTACCACCATGAGTAATGTATGGTGTTCATAAAACAATTGGCTATCTGATTGTTGAAATATCTTTAATCGTTGATGTATTGTAGAAAGAAACATCAGCTACCTGTAATTTCTCTTTATAATGTATGCACAATACATGTTACTCATAATTAAGTTACAGTTTGCTCCCCGGGGATCGATAGATAGATATATAGTTAGTTTTATTTCATTACTGCATATGTGATTGAGATGCTTGTGAGTGCTAAGACGAGAGGTAAGAACCTGCGCATCACATTGTGACTGCCCCTTGCATCCTTATCACCCTGGATGGTTAATTAGGCATATGCATATCATACTTAAATAAAAAAATACCAAAATACACGGTGGACCGGGCCGCAACCGGTAAAACCTTTGTTTTTATTACTTTGACCTATGGTAGTCAGACCACAAACCGAACGGACTCCCCATACCAAACAGTCACGGGCTAGTTGGGAACGTTGACTGGGGAGAATCCCTTTCTATTGTTGCCTGGGAAGTTCCAGGCCTCAACAGTTCTGGCGCTAGAAGGAGGGCCTCCAGTGCATGGCTGGCCGTGGAAACTTATTTTCCCAAGATTACCCCACCAGCAGATGTTTTGAAGCTTTTAACCTGACCCAAGTACTTACAGGTTTTAGTTCTACCTTTGAAGCAAACAAGCTTGGTTTCACCCTACGTTGCTCTTTGCCCAGACTCCGGTTCTTTACCTATACTCATGGATGGTATAAATGTGAATAAGCCCAACCCATTGTCGGCTTGGAAAGCTATATCACCTTTGAACCTAACACCTCCGTTGCATAACCTACCTCAAGCTTTTGATAAGCTGCTGCCTAAGTTTGATCCCGATGAAAATACTGCTGTAGATGACCACTTGCAAAGTTTCTATTTAGCAGTAGAAGGGTTAAGGGCTGGGGATTACGAAGATGTTGTTTGTCGATTATTCCCGCATACCCTTAAAGGGGCAGCAGCAACCTGGTATTTCAGTTTTCCTGCAAACTCTATTCCTGATTGGGACACCTTTGAAAGGACTTTCAGAAGTAAGTACTCAGCCCAAAAGACACATTCCTCACTAATGAAAGGTCTTGGTTTGTTAAGAAAATAGAAGGATGAGAAGGTGCATCATTTTACCCAAATATTTTCAACATACTTAAAGAACTTTTCTGAAGCTGAAAGACCCTCTGACAAGGTCTTAATTGAATATTTCACCTCTACTCTAGGACCTGAATTAGCTATGTATGCCAAAATGAAATCAAGACCCATGTTGGTAGAGACTTATGAAGAAGCAGAAAAGGTAGAGGCTGAAAAAGAAAGTATAGTAGACTATGCCGATTTACCGGAAGAGAAAAATACCAGGAGAAGAGCCTTATTGTTATCTAAACCTCAAGCTAAACAATCACATGATTATCAAGGAATGCTGAAAATGATGCAGAATCTATCCAACCGAATAATAGATCTGTGGAAAGAAAGGGAAGTTCAGAGAAATTACAAACCATACTACCAAAAAAAAGAGGATAGCAACCAGTGGGAAATACCTCCACCGAATTTATCATTAATGAATATAACAGAGGTAGGGGGGGATAATTTCTGCACTTTTCACCAACAACCTCATTATGAAAAGAAGTGTCTTCAATGGTTAAATATGATAACATTGGTGATGAATAAGCTTCTAGACTCTAAATTGACTAAAGACAGTGATAAAGAAGAAGAAAAAAACCACATCATAGAAAAACCAGATATTGATACCATGTTTTCATGGGATGGTGTCTCGCTGTTTGACACTGAAGAGAGTGCTTTTAAATCTGAATGCACACCTACAGCAACAAAGGACATGGGTTTAACAATTAAAGACAATGCAATAATTTCGAAGATTAAAAAATTGCAGGAGAATGTCAAGAGACGGGTAGAAGTGAATATTGAAGACAAAACACCTAAAGCCACTACCCTCAACCAGGAGGCAGAGCTAGTCAATGAGACTGTCAAACCGGTGGAAGGTGTTGATGAAGGAAACACTAAATAAATTAAGGATATTAAAAAATATATACCCACTCAAAACCAACCGGGAGAAGAAGACATAGAACCAGGTTGGGAAGAAAAAGTTGACACCCCACCTTTCCTTTTGACCCTAGAAATGTTGAATCATAATGTGCATAATTGCTTGGTATATTCTGGATCAGCGGTGAATGTTATGCCACTGGAAGTTTTCAAAAGGATTAATGGATAGCCAGAATCCACAGCCTGGGAAGCAACGCAATTAGATAGCACAGGAGTCAAAGTAGTGGGAGAAATGAAAAATGTTCTCATTCGCTTTTCTGCAAACGACAAGATCTGCCAATTTATTGACATTATGGTGGCTGACATACCAGGTGGATATGGGCTTATTCTCAACTGACTTTGGTCTGTCAGGTTGAAAGGTTATTTTGCTTTAGACTAGTCTCATTTATGGTTGCCTCTCAAGGGTACCCCAAATCAGATAAAATTTTTGAGAGAACCTTACATGAGGCATACTATCACTAAGCTAGGAGAAGGTAATGAATCTGTTGATTCTGTCCTGGGAAATTATCTGACTAAGCTTAAGCTAAAACATCATACAGAAAGAAAGGCTAGTTATAAGATTGACAATCATCCTGAGCTCCTTCAACTTCCTCAGGCTGATAAAGATGAATGTAGACTAGTAGATATGGTCTCAATTTCAAAAATGGTACACTTAGACCATGGATAGATTTTTGACCTTCACCACAGCCTATCCCTTTAACTCGTTTGATTGAATATTTTTAAGGGTGGGCACACATTTTATTTTCTTTTCTTTTTTCCTTGTACATAAATAATGTTGTTTTTTCTTTTTTTTTTTAAATGCTTTGATGCTGTTTTCTTTTTGATTATTTGATTTGATGTTGTTTTCTTTTGATTTAAATGCTTTGTTACTAGTTATTTTTATTTTTGAATAAAGAGGCAAACTTTTGGTTGCAATGGAAACATCAGGGTTCTTAATTAACTGAAATCTTAAGCAAAAGACTGTGCTTTGAAACATAGAATGTCTTCTAGTAGCGGTGTTCCTAATTGGCCATGCATTCATTGAAGTTCTACTTAACCCCTGTAAATAACTCATAAGTAACAGGTCTGGAATACTATTTCGAGGCTCCATCCATTTCACATCTAAGATGTCCAAGGGAGTGAAAGCAGAGGACCCATGGAAAGTAAGCAAAGTAGACAGTACATCATATATAAATGATCCCATGCCATAATCCTAGAAAATCTAAAAGCTATCAAGAGTCAAAACTCTTTAAAGAAGAAATACATATCAAAGCAAAGTATCAAAAAACATGAATTTCAAATTGCCGAAAGTTCCTCTCCGTCCGTGAGATGAACGGCAAATTCTTCTATCACACAAAAGGACACTATGGATAGAGGAGCCTGAATAAAATTCAGAAAGAAAGGCAGATGGAGGACTCACAAGAAATAAAGTTCAAAAGGCACAAAAGTGCAGTTGGCATGGGAATGAGGAACAAAAGGATAATGCTGTTTACTACATGTTACAATCCTATGGTGTCCAAGCCTGGAGCTACCTAAGGACTAGGGTAAAATGAATCTCACTTTTTTGGCCTTAAAAGAGTTATTTAGACTTGCAAATATTTTTGATGTTACCTTTCCCAATGAATGAACTGATTCTTAATGATTTAAATGCATAATTTGGCCAGCTTAGGAATACAAACAGCTAGAGGATTTCAACGTTTCATCCAGACGGTCTTGCACTGTGAAGAAGTTAAGTCAGAAATCTGGGGTTCACCAGGTAGTCGCCAATTGTTGCAGCTGCAACATTTTCCCAAAATCCCAAAAAAATTTGGGACCCTCCTTTTGCTTGAATTAGTTTGATTTTATTCTTTGGTTTGATCTAATAAGTTTTTCGGAAAGATTTTCTAATGCTTGGAGTGATCTACCATGTGTTTTAGGTTTTCCTCTAACGCTTGAAACAATACACTGTTTGATCAAACTTTATCGTTCCTTTTAAATGCGTTTCTAGCATGCTTGAATCGGAAGTTTTTTTGGTTGGCGCTCCCGCCGTTGCGGAGAAATAACGAGTCTTGACTTCAACTTTTCTTCCGATAAGCTCGTTTGCACATCGGCTGTTTTTTTTTTGGTTTTACATCGGAACTTTTATTACAACCTCCTCTGCAATTGCGGACGGCAAACTGTGAAGTTTCCCGATCGCTGCTTTACTTTTTAGCCCCGCAGTGTTGTTTTCGCCACTCCTTAAGTCTTGGGCTTCCGCCGTTGCGGCTACTGAAATATCTAGCCTTCCGGTTAGTTAGTCGTTTTTCTTCCGTTTCAAACTTTACCCATTGCGGATTGATTTATCCTTCATGGCTCCACCATTGCGGCTTCCGATTCCACTATTGTCTCGGCGATTAGTATTATGAGGTTCTGAGCCGGTTGTCCCTACGGATGGATTAGTGGTTTGGCCATCCGCCATTGCAGAAAGAAATATGCTTTCGCCCCCTGATCAGTTAGTCTTTCGAATTCCGATTAAGCTTTTCCCGCCCACGATTCGCATGTCTTTAACCTTTCCCTTCCGCCGTTGCGGCTCCCAAAGCGGCTTAGCACCCGAAGTATAAAGTGCTCCGACTGCTAATGCGTGTTGACCTTCACTCGCGTACCTGTAGCCTTCTCTCTTCCACCGTTGCGGCTGGGAAAGTCATTTGGCTTCCAATGTGATGTCTTCCAACTTCCGATTAAAACTTTCCCACCCACGGCTTAGTCTTACCTCTTCCGATGCCGATGTGCTTGAGGTATTTCGCAGTACCCATTGTTAGTCAGGACTTGCTTATGCGATTACGAATGAAGCTACCCTTCTGATGTAAGTATATTCGAGCCGCCGTCAAAGTCATGAATGATGTCTATTGAGGCTGTAAGTAGATGAAGTAATGATGGCAGTGTTTGTTAAAATTCTTAGAACCAGTGGTGCACCCGGCCTTTTCTTGTTGCTCAGCTGTTGTAGTTGATATAATTTAATGTAGTTGATTTTCTTGAAAATACTGTCCCAATGAATGATTGTTGTCGTTTAATGGTAGGAGCGTTCAGGGGACTTTTCAGACCATCGTGGCATGAAGGCATAGCTGCAAGCTTTGGAAAAAGGTCAAACCAGCAGAATCGCAAAAAGGGAAAATGAAGGAAAAGACAAAATGAGTAGTGACAAAGACACAGACCCGAAAGAACTATCAGTTACTGATAAGATCATGAATGCGTACAGAAAGATAAAGAGAAGGGATTCAAAACGTTTGAAGAGACCGAAAGGTCACACGTTTGGGGGAAGCTCAAGAGTTTTGCTTGTAATATAAGTATAGGAGAGTTAGATAGGAAAGGGGGCTTTTTCCCAGTTAGACATGAAAAGCAATATTGTAAGAAGAACTACTTTTTTTTTGCAATAAAGAGTAATTGTTTTCCTGTTGGAGAAAGATTGGTGGAACTTTCAAATGTTATGCTGTGGATGGCGGGAAGATGAACTATTTTTTTTTCTCATCTTTTGTCCATTAACCGTGAGATCGTTCTAACTCTTAGAACCTATGTTCTTGTTTAAATGATTTCTGGTTTATTTTGTGGAATTACCACCATGAGTAATGTATGTTGTTCATAAAACAATTGGCTATCTGATTGTTGAAATATCTTTAATCATTCATGTATTGTAGAAAGAAACATCAGCTAATTGTAATTTCTCTTTATAATGCATGCACAATACACGTTACTCATAATTAAATTACAGTTTGCTCCCCGAGGATAGATAGATAGATAGGTAGTTTTATTTCATTACTGCATATGTGATTGAGATGCTTGTGAGTGCTAAGATGAGAGGTAAGAACCTGCGCATCACATTGTGACTGCCCCTTGCATCCTTATCACCCTGCATGGTTAATTAGGCATATGCATATCATACTTAAATAAAAAAAATACCAAAATACACGGTGGACCAGGCCGCAACCGGTAAAACCTTTGTT
This sequence comes from Pseudotsuga menziesii, assembly GCA_001517045.1. Classification (NCBI taxonomy): domain Eukaryota; kingdom Viridiplantae; phylum Streptophyta; class Pinopsida; order Pinales; family Pinaceae; genus Pseudotsuga; species Pseudotsuga menziesii. Next base: position 216,101 of record LPNX010784861.1, read on the forward strand.
TTTGTTACTTTGACCTACGGTAGCCGGACCGCAAACCAGATGGATTTCCCATACCAAATAGTCATGGGCTAGTTGGGAATGTTGACTGGGGAGAATCCCTTTTTGTTGTTTCCTACGAAGTTCCATGCCTCAACAGGTCCCTACAACATTCTTATCTTTAGGTCTTGGGACAAGTTCCCAGGTCTCATTTTTCTCAATCTGATCTAATTCTTCATTCATGGCCTTGATCCATTCATTATTGTTGCTTTATTCTATAAAATTATTAGGTTCCATTATTGACAGTAGGGATTGTTCATTTAATATTAGTTTTCTCCTTGTATTGACTCGAACATTTTTATCACCTATGAGCTGTGTTTTTGGATGATTCTTTTGTATCCTTATATATGGAGTTTTTTTCCTTAGGTATTGGGGAGTCTTCTTCACATTCTTGTGTATCTTCCTTTTCTAATCCTTCTTCTTCATCACGAGTACTTTCGTCCTCTTGCAACTCTTCCTTTTATTCATTATTTGTATTTTCAACATTGTCTTTACTTCTTCCTCTTCTTGGTATTATATCATCTATTCTAGCATATTCACTTTCTACAATCTTGTGTAACCTTTTATTGTAACATCTATATTCCTTCTTAGTAGATAAATATCCTAGAAATATTCCTTCATCATCCCTAGACTCAAACTTTCCAAGGTCATCCTCGTTTGTTTTAATGTAACAATTATTGCCAAAAACATTGAAATATTTGACTCAAGTTGGTATTCCATACCATAGTTGATAAGGGGTCTTGTCCTTATTCACTGTGAGTTGTCCTCTATTAAGTATATATACATCTGTGTATACTGATTCTTTCCAATATGCATCTAACAACTTTGCTTCATTTAGCATTGTTCTAGCAGCCTCTTGGGATGTTCTATTTTTCTTTTCAAAAACATCATTTTGCTAAGGAGTTTTTGCAGCTAAAAATTGTTTATTAATTCCATGTGTCTCACAAAACTCATTAAAGTCATTTGAAGTAAACTCTCCCCCATTATTGTATCTAAGACATTTGATTTTCACGTGTGTCTCATTTTCAACCATTGCTTTGAAGATTTGAACTTCTTAAAGGATTCTTATTTTTCTTTGTGAAATGTCACCCAAGTCATCCTTGTGTAATCATCAATGAGCAATATGAAGTAATATCTCCCCTACAGGATTTTAGTTGTTGTTGGTCCATAGAGATCTATGTGCACTATTTCCATAGGATGTGAGGTCATATGTTCTTTTCTTTTAAAACTGGCTCTAGCTTGCTTTCCATGATGACAATGTTTACAAACTGAGTTCAAAGGTTTTACAATTTTAGGCAAGTCTCGTACAACTTCCGTCTTACTTATTCCGACAAGATTGTCAAAATTTAAATGTCCCAACCTTCTATTTCATAACCAACTTTGATTAACCATACTTAAGTAACATTGATTTTCATTTTCTAGGATGTACACATTGTTTGAATCTTTTATATCCATGCCAACAAATATTCCTCATTCCTTTTTCCTGATTTCACATTTCTCTGAGTCAAAAATACATATGTGCCCTTGATCACATGTTTGACTTGCACTGAGGATATTAGGCTTGGAATTTTCTACTAGTAATACATTTTCTTCTTTGATCTTGTCATTAACAACAATTGTTCCTTTTCCAATTATCTTGGAAGATAAATTGTCTCCAAAAGTGAATTTACCCTTATTATCTTTTAGTGTTATAAATTTGTTTGGGTCACTAGTCATATCTTTTGAACATCCACTGCCCAAGTGCCATAGATTTTGATTTTTTGTTGCACATAGAGCAATCATGGAACTTTCCTTTTCTTCCGTTTCCATCCAATACTTCTTTTGTTTTGTGTCCTGAGACTTAATTGCAACATTCTTATTTCTAGGAGTCCTCAGTTTACAATATCTTTCCATGTGTCCATGGTTATTACATTTGTATCACTCTATTTCATATTTTTGAAGAAGTGTAAAAGGGTTATGATTTCCTTTTGGTTTATTACTTGATAACTTCTTCTTTTATTCAGGAACCTTCCCATTGGCTCTGCAATTTAAGGCTTTAATACCAAACTTATTACAAGAGTAACCGTGCCCTAAAAAGATCCATAGATATCTATTTGGTCTCTCAGGGACCATATTATTTTTTTTAATCTTGAGATTTTGGGGAAGTTCTCTTGCTCTTTTTTTTTTCACTGAACTCTTTAGTGCTTCAGCATAACTTTTCTTGTTTCCTCCTTGATTAGTGAAAGAGAAACATTCTGGTTTCTTTTCTTTGCTAAAATCCAAGCCAAATATATCACTTGATTCCTTTATCTATTCAAGATGTCATTTAGAATCCTTGAGATATTTTCAAACTTTGATTTGGTACGTAATTCATCAAGTTTTTTCTTGAATTGTATGATCTCTTATTCAAGTTTCTCATATTTTTGTATTCTTCTTTTGAGCTGCAGGTTTAGATCCTTCTCAATCATTTTGGCATCTATAAGTTGAGCTTCCAATTCACTAATGATATTACTTGGTTGCTTGTTATTTTTCTTGCATTTCTCTATTAGAATAATCAAACCCATAGTCTTACCCACTTAGACATTAATTCATTTATTTTTGTCTTATTTTCCTAGTTCATGAGTCCCACCATGTGCAAGTTGCTAATTGCCTATCCATAGAGGTCAAACTTGCCATATTTGACTCATGTAGTGCTTGGGAAAGCCTTAGGAATCAAATCTACTTTATTCCTGGCCTCCTAGGTGCCCTTCTACTTTTTCTGCTTTATTGACTGCTTTTTCAGTGTTTTAAGGCACATAGGAAAACAAGACTAGGTGAGGTGAACTTGTTTTCTTGCCCTTTCATCCTCCACTCTTTCCTCCATGAAAAAGCATGTATGAGATGCCATTCCACCACTCATTATCTTTCCCATGCGCCCTTGCCAATTCATGAGCCTCATGACAGATTTGGGATCAGCTTTTTACACCTATGGGGGATTTACCTATTTTGGGTAAGACTGCTTTATGCTAGTTTTGGATGCCTCCTTATGCATTCGATATCTTGATGTATTCTATATATTCAGAAACCTATGTTATTACAGGGTTGGCTATTGTACACTGAGTTAATATAATTTTGTGTTACAGCTCCATTTTAAGTCTCCATTGTTGACAATTTTGCATGATCAATTGTAATTTGTTGTGAGTGAAATTAATCTATTGCTGGTCAGAATTTCTGCATTGTATTAGAGCCATTGTAGGTTTTTAATCTCCTTCAAAAATTGTTTTGCAGGTTCGACATCAAGACTGGGAGCCTTCTACTGACAGCTGGGACAGATTTTCTAAAGCTATGGATTCACAGAAAACTATCTTGACTCCCTTCAACTATTTTGAATGGAAATCAGAGATGGAGATCTTGTTGAGAGCGAAAGGCCTCTACAGGGTGACTATGGCAATAGAAGCAGAGCCCAATGCAGCTGTAGAGAAGATCAAATGGCACAATCGGAGAGATGAGGCCTATGGCCTCCTATGTCTCAGTATTTCCCGAGACCTCCTTTTCCATCTCGATGTATTAACTTCACCGGATCAAGTATGGGAGAATATTTATGATCTTTTTGGAAAGACAGATGAGATGAGGGGACATCAGATTGAAAATGAGCTGATTTCTCTGAGTCCCAGTAGCTTTGAATCCCTGCAGCTATATTTCTCCAAGTTCAAAGCACTAGTTTTGCAGCTGAAGCAGTGTGGTATTGAAAAGAAAGATGATCAGCTCGTATTGGCCATCCTCTCGAATCTAGGACCGGACTACTCAATCTTTGTTTCGACCTTCTATGCCACAAAACTCACAGCTCGAACCTGGAAGATGCCTAGCCTTGCAGATTTCATGGAATCTCTCACACAAGAACAAGACAAGCTGGTGATGATGGGCACCATCAAACCTTCCAAAGACCAAGCTCTGGTTGCTGGAGATTCGAGGGTGGATTCAAAAAGCAAAAAGAAAGCTAAAAATCCACCTGAGCAAAGAAGAGACAAGAAGCAGTCTCCGGAGGATCAACAAGGTCCCAAGAAAAATACCGAGAAGAAGAAAAACAAAGGTGAAATGAACAAGTGCTCATATTGTTCGAAGGGCAATCACACTGAAAGCTCTTGTATGAAAAAGCAGATTGATATGCTGACCAATCTCTTGGAGAAGAATGGCATCTCCCTTCCAAAAATCTCAAAGAAGAGAGAAGGAGGATCAAGTTTCGATGACAGAGAGAGAGTTCATGCTCTAGTTGCTGGCACGTCAAGCTCACCCAGTTTTATCATAGATTCTGGAGCTTCAAGACACATGGTTTCGACTAAGGAGGCCTTCTCCTCACTGGATATGTCGAAAGGACCATCTATTGTACTGGGAGATGACTCTCTCACTGAAAGTAAAGGCAAAGGAAGGATAGAACTTGATCATGGTAACTTCAACAATGTATTGTATGTCCCCGGTCTCGCCTCCAAACTTCTATCAGTGTACCAGATGACCCACACTGGGTCTCCTAAGAAAGTCATATTCTCACCAGATGAAGTTGAGATCACAGAAATATCAAGTGGAAGAATCATTGCAAAAGGAGTAGCGAATCATGCTCAAAAGGTATACATGTTTTCACACTTCCTGCCTTACTCAAACCCCTCTGCTCTTCTTATCCATGCTAATGAAGCTAGCAAGCTATGGCATGAAATATTTGGCCATTTAAATTACAAGTATTTGTCTGATATTAGTGAGAAAGATATGGTCATAGGGTTTCCCAAGATAAAATTTTCCAAAGGAGTCTGCCAAGGCTGTATCCTAGGAAAACACCCAGAGCATAAGTTTGAGAAAGCCAGCCATGAGAGAACCTCTGCACCCCTCGAACAGATTCATAGTGATGTTTCTGGCCCATTCCCTCATATGTCCATGAGTCAGGCCAAATATGCATTGAACTTTATTTATTATTTTTCCAGGTATTGTTGGGTTCACTTCATGAAACACAAGTCAGAAGTTTTTGGCCTATTCAAAGTCTTCAAGGCTTTGGTTGAAAACCAGTGTGGAAGAAAACTCAAAGTACTCAGGTCTGGAAATGGTGGTGAGTATGTCAAGACTGATTTTATTAAATATTGTGCAGATGCAGGTATTCAGATGCAGCATTCTATCCCCTACACACCACAGTAGAATGGTGTTGCAGAGAGGAAGAACAGATCACTGAAGGAGATGGCAACATG
>LPNX010784861.1:221347-255571 GCA_001517045.1 Pseudotsuga menziesii
CACCCAAACATCCCCACAAGGCCTAAATGGGAAGCCAATACCCTACATGCAGCAGGACAGTTAGCTGGGGATCCCAATGACCCAAGGAGGACTAGATCTCAATTTGAGAGTGGTATGTGCATGAAGGATCCTGAGTTTGCTGAAAAATGCTATTTGATGGTGGAGTCTGATCCTCAAACATATGAAGAAGTAGCAGGAGATCCAAGATGGAAATATTCCATGAATGAGGAGTTCAACTCGCTACAGAAGAGCAACACATGGGAGCTAGTGGATCTTCCTCCAAGGAGAAAACTAGTACAGTGTAAGTGGGTCTATAAGACCAAATTTGCTGCTGATGGTTCACCACTGAAGTACAATGATAGATTGGTAGCTAAAGGCTACTCACATGTTCATGGCATCGATTACAATGAGACCTTTTCCCCAGTGGCAAATATGGATTCAATCAGGCTAGCTCTAGCCATTGCAGCATCAAGGCAATGGGAGGTACATCATATGGATGTAAAATGTGCCTTTATGAATGGTGATCTCACTAAGGAGATATATATGTAGCAGCCCCAAGTTTTTTCTACTGACCATTCTCTTGTGTGCAGGTTGAGAAAGTCATTGTATGGGCTAAAGCAAGCCCCCAGGGCTTGGTATGCCAAGATAGATAGCTTCTTGCTATCTCTGAATTTTGTTCGGTGCAAATCAGATTCGAATGTCTATCTGAAGGTAATTAATGGTTCATTAATGATCATTGTGTTATATGTTTATGACCTCCTCATTACAGGAAGCTCACAGGCTAAGATTGCTTCCCTAAAAGGAGCTATGAACCAAGCCTTCTCCATGACAGATTTGGGGCTCTTAAGTCAATTTATGGGGCTTGAGATTGCTCAAAACAAAGCTGGAATAAAGGTGCACCAGTCCAAATATGCCTTGGATTTGCTGATCAAAGTCAGAATGCAAGATTGCAAAGCAAGAAAAACTCCTTTCCTTTCAGGAGTGAAGCTGGAGGAAGATGATTCTCCACTGATGGTAAACAACACTTTGTATAGACAGTTGATTGGATGTTTATTGTATTTGACACATAATCGAACTGATATTTGTTATACAATCAGTGTTGATTCTAGATTCATGGATCATCCCCATGATATCCATTGGAAAGCAGCCAAGAGGATCCTTAGCTTTGTTCAGGGAACAAGGACACATGGGATTTTCTATAAAGCCAATTCTGACCTTGAGTTAATTGGTTTTACTGACAGTGATTGGGAAGGTGATAGCACAGACAGGAAGTCCACTTCAGGTTATGTGTTCATGCTTGCAGAAGGGCCAATCAGCTGGTCAAGCAAGAAACAGAGTGCCATTGCACTCTCATCTACAGAAGCTGAGTACAGAGGAGTTGTCAATGCAGCAACTCAGTGTTTATGGTTGCAGGGTTTACTTGGAGAGTGTGGTTTCAAACCTGATTAATCAACTACCATCTACTGTGATAACTAGAGTACCATTTGAATCTGCAAAGATCCAGTTCAGAAGCAGAGAACCAGACACATTGAGATTCACATGCACTACATCAGAGAGCTTGTGCATGATGGCACCATTCACCTACTCTTTTGTTCATCTTCAGAACAAGAAGCTGATATCTTCACCAAAGAATTTTGTGAGAAGACCTTCAGCAATCTCAAATCACTCTGGGGATAGCTGATCATGCTATCAAAGCATGAGTGGAGACAAGATTCTACAATTTTGTTTTACAGTCCATGTTTAAGGGAGGATTTTCCCAAGTTGGTTTTGCCTCTTTCCTTGGTTCATATGGACTCGCAGTATGTAAAAGGGTGACTAAGCCTTGTTTCTAGGCCCTATATTTTGATTTATTACTCATAAAGTCAGGCTTAAGTGGGGGTGTTAGAATAATCAAACCCATAGTATTACCCACTTAGACATTAATTCATTTATTTTTGTCTTATTTTCCTAGTTCATGAGTCCCACCATGTGCAAGTTGCTAATTGCCTATCCATAGAGGTAAAAATTGCCATCTTTGACTCATGTAGTGCTTGGGAAATCCTTAGGAATCAAATCTACTTTATTCCTAGCCTCCTAGGTGCCCTTCTGCTTTTTCTGTTTCATTGACTGCTTTTTCAGTGTTTTAAGGCACATAGGAAAGCAAGACTAGGTGAGGTGAACTTGTTTTCTTGCCCTTTCATCCTCCACTCTTTCCTCCATGCAAAAGCATGTATGAGCTGCCATTCCACCACTCATTAGCTTTCCCATGCGCCCTTGCCAATTCGTGAGCCTCATGACAGATTTGGGATCAGCTTTTTACACCTATGGGGGATTTGCCTATTTTGGGTAAGCCTGCTTTATGCTAGTTTTGGATGCCTCCTTATGCATTCAATATCTTTATGTATTCTATATATTCAGCAACCTATGTTATTACAGGGTTGGCTATTGTACACTGAGTTAATATAATTTTGTGTTACATCTCCATTTTCAGTCTCCATTGTTGACAATTTTGCATGATCAATTGTAATTTGTTGTGAGTGAAATTAATCTATTGCTGGTTAGAATTTCTACATTCTCAAGTTATTCAAGAGAACTAACAAGTTCATCTCTTAAGTCTACTTCTCCTTCTTCATCCTAGTAACTATTTGAAGCTTGAGTATCTAGACCCATGAATAGAATCTCAGTTTCCTCATCTTCACTTGTATCTGCATCTTCACTATATTCAATGGTGTAGACAATTTTATTTTTCTCCTAGGACTTCTTCTTGTTCTCGGCTTTACCCTTTTCGAATTTTGAGGTTTCTCTCTCATCACTATCATCTTGTTTAGGGTAAGTACATATTGAATAAAAATGTAAAATTCTTCTACAGTTAAACATTTTAGGGGTAGATTTCCTTTATATTTTCAAGTACCCTTCTCAAGGTTTTTAATAAAAATAGCTTCCTCTTCATCTAGGCTGTTTGTTTGATTTTTGTATGAGGCTTTAAATGCTGCTTCTTTTCTCAAGGATTCATTTAGTCTCGTTCTCATCTCATATCTAGTCAGAATTCCATGTAGTTCATCTACTGTCACCTGGTTAAGATCATGTTGTTCTTCTAGGGTGGATACTTTTGATTCATATTTCATTGCCAATGTTCTTAGTACCTTGATCACAACTTCTTTATCTTTTAATTTTCCTCCAAGACCTCTAATGGCTATGAAAATATCATCCAGTCTTAGAAGGTAATCCCCAATATTTTCTTCTTCTTTCATTTTAAGGCTCTCAAACTTCCCTTTATATGTATGAAGCTTGGATTATTTTAATTTAAATACTCCTTCATAGATATTTTTTAACTTATCCCAGTCTTGTTTGGTAGTCTTGCAACGCTGTTATGGAGAGAAATTCCTATGGCTTGCGGTACCACAACAAACAGCTTGACTCCAGAAATCAATCCTTTCCAATATGCAATAGAAATCAAATATCTAACACTAAAGGATCAGACCTTGTACCTTATTCTGGATGGTTGAAGTAGATCCCTGTTGAGCTTTCCAACTTCAGCTTGAATTGATAAATCACTTCCTCAACAACAAGTAAACAAGGAAAGCATACTATATATATCAGTGTTAGATCTATTCTAGCATATATAATCAACAATGTATAAGCATTTGAAAACATCCATGGATAAAATATTCATTCAAACATACATTATTGGACAGGAAAAGATATTTCTATTAATATAAAATCAGAGATTACAATAGATACAACCTCTGTCGGCACGTCTGCGAATTGAAGAAACTGAATCCCCCACTTGGGCCTCCACCACCTCAATCCTCCATCTCTTGATAGCAAGCTCACAATCAAAAGGCAAGATTGGGAAGAACACAAAAGTGCTCCAAGGGACAAAGGGATGTAGACTCAAGCACAAGTTCTGGCAAGAATGGACTATAGTTTCTTTGCTCTCAATTCTCTCATATGCCTTCAATGTACCATAGAGTTCCTTATATAGCTTTTCAAAGGGGTAACGAAAGGTCGAATCCGACTGATCTTAAGGCATAGGGAAGGCTAGGAGTCAAGTGAGTCAGATCCAAGTTAAGGAAAACTCCAAAAGGATTTGGATTATGCACACATCTCGATGTACGCGGTTTTAGGGGTCAAACCCGCGTATATAGATGATTAGGGGTTTAAAAGTCGTGTATATGAATTTACACATGTTTTTAGGGATGGTCCAGGAAACATCAAAGGACAAAAAATGGTCCAAGGGGTATAAGAAGTCTGCAGAGGGACAGGGGAAGGCCATACAAGTGTCATTCACCTGGAGTGGTAAAATCAGCTATAACAGATGCCCCCTAATGTGTGAGGTCAGAGGGGTCATATGATGGCCGAAATACATTATAAGTCCATCCTAGAAGTGGAGTGATGAAGGATCCCAAATGGAAGAATAGCCACCCAATCAGCATAGTACAGTGATACAACTCTACACATAACTACAAATACATATAGCAGTCCCAGATACATAAGAGTACAATGGCCATGAATAGGCATGATCCAAGATATCAAATAAGTGGTCGTCGCCACATACAATATACATAGATCAGAATCTCCATGATGAAGATATACAAAGGACCATGATCTCCATGATGGCTAAAGATATATAATGGATCAAGATCTCCATAATGGCTGGAAATGTCTGACATATACTTGAATCAAGTCACGAGAGCTGAAATCTCATGAACACTTGGCACAATCAAGGAGGTAGCATATAAGAGATGCCACCAATCTGGAAGGTCTTATACACAAAAGGCTACGAGTACATGTCCTACTATGTGAATAGAGGTGTCGAGGTCGAACATAGTAGTCCATCGTCTGATTACTATCATTGATGTATACTGTTAACAGACGTGAGATCACCCATCGATAATGATAATGGGAATCAAGGTGCTAGAGTGCAAACTAACAAGTGTGAATAGATGTGTTGAGGTCGAACACTTGAGAGAGTCCATCGATCAAGGAACATTAATGTATTCCCAAAAACTATGGATGGCGAGAGAACCTGCCACTGACGACTGCAAGTCTCAAGGCACTCAAAAATGACTCTAGATTCCAATCCCGGAATAAATGATCTGAAGTTGATGGGATGAAATCCACTAGAAGGAGGGCATTAATGCATCCCCCATCATCCAACATGAGGTACTCAGCAAAGCTGTATGATGTGGATGGACTTGATCATAAGGTGCATGAACCAGTAACTGTACTGGGAATGGCTGACATGAAAAATCAAGATAACTGAGGAATGGCTGACTCAGGTTTCAACTTCCTTCTAACAAGAGCATAACGGTGAATGGTGATTGAATAGAGGTAGCATAGACTCGATATACAAAACTGGGACATCTCTGTGACACAGGAGGCATCGACAGAGGCTCCATGGGGACTAGAAGCTTAATTAGTCAGTGGAGATAAAATCAGATAAACGAGTACATCTCCTAAATTCAAACTACAAACCCGACCAATGGATGTGATATACAGTGCTCTGATCGAAGGTGAAACAACTCGACAGCTTCCAAAGATAACATCTTTCCTTGTTCGACTTTTTTTTTTTTTTGGACTTTTTCAAATATTTAAAAAGCTTGAAAAAGAATAAAACAGCTTTATAGTTACAGACTAGGAGGAGACGAGTGTCATAGGGGCAAAAAAGCTAGTTCCAAGTAGTGGAACATACCTATGCTCAATGCAAGGACACATGTGTAGGATAGCGACACTCGGGGGAAAATCCCCTCTCGGTAAAAAGGGAATCAAGCTACAAAAAATATATAAAATGGCCTTGCATGGCTAGACATGAGACAAGCTTGGGATTTATGGTTGAAACGCAATGTCAGGGAAGCCGACATAAAGCTCAATAAGGCAGGAAAAGCTCATGATAATGCAATTACAACTTGACATAAGGGAGTCCTGAGGGAAATAGGCCAGAAAAATATCAAGAGGAGTATGAGAGTCTTGCGAAATGGCATGGCGGTACTATACAATAGACTCCCACACCCTAAAGGACAAAATGTCAGCATGGGAACCAAATGCAAATAAGGCGCTAACTAGGGTACCCATGTAAGGTCAAGCTCTACCATTCATACCATGCAACTTCTAAAATAGCAAGAAGGTTCTGTGACATAATAGAGTGGGTTCGTACCTAAGGCTATGATGAAAAGGTCATACGGTCATGCAAAATGAAAACGGTGATGAAACCTAACCTATATGCCAGTTTAGACATGATACCTGAGATCGACACGAGCGGGTCAATGCAACGGCTGAAACAACACTCAAAAAGGTCTCCTACATCATAATTTTGTCAAAAAACAGTCCAAAATGATTAGAAATGGTCCAAAATGATTAGAAAGGGGGTAAAAATGATTAGAAAACGGTCCAAAATGATTAGAAAGGGGGTAAAAATTTTCAAAAATTTGAAAAATTTCTATAAATAGTAAAAAATTCAGAACATTATAAAACATTTGAAATTTTTACCCAATTGAGCTCAGATTTTCAATAGCGAATTCTAGGAGATCTAGCCGGTGGAATCCACTAACATTTCTTCCACGTACTTACCTATGCTCTTCTCTTCCATTTTAATGCAATTTTTATCAAATTCCATGGTCATTTGGGATTTCTAGGCCAATCGAAAAAAGGCGCTGCGGCCCACGAGGAAATCGATGGTTTTTCCGTGTATAGGGTTGGATATACGCGGAAAATGCCCTCACAGTCACGTACATATGCGGCTGTTTGGTGAACAATCGCATATGCAGTCATGGATGAGGTTTTTTTAAGTATTCTAATGCACAAAATTGCAATTTTTTGTGCTGGATGGTCCTAGAATGGAGAGAATGTGAACATGGCGATGCAGAAGAGGTAGTAAGGGCCGATCTAATGGCTCAACAAGCGCTACGTGCATGTGGGCTCTAAAAATTTTTGTGTCTTGGTGGCTTGAGGGCCAAACCAAGACTATTGCATATGCTGGTGGATTACTAGGATCCAGACTCTGAGTCATTCCAAATAGATGGGATGTCCCTAACCATAGAGGTGGGGGACATATACTTTATTACTAGAATTTCTTGACGGGGGGCAGCAGTGAACCTACGTTCTCGCGGGCCCGGAGGTGACCTGACTATAGATGAGTACATTGCGGTGTACTGCTATCCAGACACGAAGAAGGTGGGGAGTGAGATCCCAACCAACTCTATACAGGTGCTGGGCCTAAAGGCTATCCTACCGACACTGGGTAGGATAGCAGGCTTGGCTTCACTCCACCAAGCCTTGCAGCCTCTGATGATCTATGTAGTGGAGTGCATGAGACCCACAGTATATGACTGGAGCACTACACTACTGAGCAACATGAAACATCATCTCAGTGAGTGTAAGATGGGAAAAGTGTGAAACTTCGGTTTCAGCAGCATACTGAGCACATTTTTCTTCAAGCGTGTTCCAGGATTGAGCCCCAAAGTTGATGTTCCTCTACACTAGGTTCGAGATCTGGCCCAACGATGTTGGGTGGATGCAATGCACAGACTGGGGGGAGGTAGGGTGTCCAACCCCTATCCAGCTGAGTGCTTTCTGTGGTGGTGACGACAGATAGTTGCAATCGATGACTACCCCTATGGAGGAATTGATTTCTGGGGGGACCCGGACATGCTGCTACCACCAGGATCGGCATACGGTGACATAGGTAATGAATCTCGACCCTCTCTTTAAATTTTTGAGTCATTTAATTTTTTGTGTTTTCTGATTATATGGAATCAAAGGGCATGTTTTTGGGTGACAATACATAGTGACATCTACCATATGCATGTAGATGTGGGACCACAGTGGCCTGAAAGCTTCCATCTCCATAGACGGAGGGGAAGAGGAGATAATATCACAGGTGTGGATGTGGAGTGGACACTCTAGAGCATTCATACCAACTTTTTGAGACTGACACACAGATTTCCCATGGTGCAAGTCGAGGCCTTGCTTGAGGCCATGCAGCGCCAGGTGGTGGGTGTACCATGAACATGGGTGCGATTATTTCAATGGCTAGCCAGAGCCATAGTGACCTTCCATGATCACAACCCCCCTCCTCCTCCACAGGTTTAGATACCTGGGAGTGATACATTTTGTATTACCGTGTATTATATTTTGGTGGCTAGAGAGCCCCATTTTTGTATCATGACACTATGTATTACCACATTTTGGATGTTTATAAAAAATTTATGATGATTGGTTTATTTATTTACATGTGTAAAAATTTGCGTTTGTGATGAATTTACTGTGTATGAAACAAATGCCAATCTAACATGTAGTTAGCATATGTGTTAGCAACTTGAATATTAATTCTTGGAATATGTATGTATGTTATATTGTCAAATTTCCATTCTAATAATCTCACACGTAATAATCTTCTTAATAACTTTTGATCTCTAACATGGTACAAACCATTAAGCTGTGACACTACTAACTCCGAATCAAGACGCATATCAAGAGAGAGAATGCCATGTGAAATGGCATCCCGTAGAAGCTCAATAATGACACTATATTCAATAGCATTGTTTGAAGATGGCCGTAATCATATGCCTCCTAAAGACAGTACCTGACCCATAGGAGTATAAACCACCCAAGCAGCAGAGGCTGAGTGTTGAGTGTGATGGTTCACACCATCTGTGATATGTAGGAGGAATATTCCATTGACATCTGCCAAAAGAAATGGAAACTAATCACAAACCCGATCACTATAAGAAAAAGACGTAACTATGCAAAACTGTACAATAATATACAATAACCAGCCTTGGCTGAGAATCATGCATCGTACTTCTTGAGATAGAGCCCATTTCTAGGCTCCACCAAGGTTGTTCCCCCATAATACACTAACTCATAAGCGCCCTTCTCTAACACACGTTTTACGACGTAAGGACCATGCCACATGGGGTTAAACTTTCCTACCCCCCAGGGTTCTTTCGGTTGATCCCACAAATGGACCAAGTCTCCCTCACTAAACCTCCTTGGACGAACAGAATTATCATACTGGACCTTTACGCGAAGTTTATTTACTTCTAGAGCCACTAAGGCATATCGACGCTGCTCATCAAGTTGCTCAAGGTGGACCAAACGCTGCTCCAATGGGGAAGTGTCTGGTAATATTTCTATGGCTAGCTTCAAAGAAGGAATCTCACATTCAACCGATAATACTGAATCCACTCCATGTACAAGTTGATATGGAGAAAAACCTGTGGCAGTCTTAACAACGGTTCTATACACCCACAAAGCAGGATATAACATAATGTGCTAATTATTCTTGCTTTGTGCGATGGTTCATTGGAGAATGGATTTGAGTGACTTGTTCATTCCTTATACCTGTCCATTTGCTTGAGGGTAGTAAGAGGAGGAATTCCCTTGTTTGTACCCTAACTTTGCTGCCAACTCTTCCATCATACGATTCTAAAAGTGCGAACCATGGTTAGTGACAAGCTCTTTCAGAATCCCGAACCGAGTAATAATCTAGTTGAATATGAAGTGCACGTTTGTCTCACCATTGGATTTAACTGTAGGCATAGCCTCATCCCATTTCATGAATTAATAAATAGCCACTATAATATGACGATGCCCCCTAGCTGAAGCTGGGTTTCAATCCATAAAATCAAGCCCCCACTTAGTGAAGGGACCGGCGGTGATGATGGGATGTAACGGGGCAGGTTTCGAGCATGTATTACGTGTGAACACCTGGAAAGGGTGGCACCTCTTGAACGCATCAACACAATCCTTAAATATCGACGGCGAGAAATAATCCACTCTTAATATTTTTTGGGTTGTAGAAAGACCAGATGAATGACCACCCCATGCCCCTCCATGCCAATCATTCAACACTACCTCATCCTCTTCATGAGTTAAACAAAGTCGTAAAATGGAATCTACCCCACGGTGGTACAAAGTGTTATCCACCATGAGGTAATTGTTAGACCCATGATGTAATCGTCGTCGTTCATCCCGTGAGAGGTGAGTAGGGGCCTTCAATGTTTGTAAATATATAATGATATCCCCATACCTTGGGTCTAAAGTTGAGATTAAGAAGATGTGTTCATCGACAAACGTATCTTCACAAACCAATTCCTTGGCCTCACTTGGGAAATCCGATATAAGCTCTGTAAAAATTAACGATTTCTTCGACTTTACCAAAACAAACTCGAGATTGAATTCCTGCAGGATGACAATCCATTTATTATATTTTCCCCCAATCATCCTAGGAGTGAGGACGAATTGAAACGGATTGACATGGGCTACAACCAAGGTCTGGCGAAGGAGAATATAATGTCTCAACCGTTGAACCGCATGTACGGTAGCTAAAGCAAGCTTCTCGACATGAGAATAAAGAATCTCTATGTCAATAATATTTCAGCTCAGATAGTATATGACATGCTCTTGGAGCTCCTCATCCTCTACAACCAAAACCATACCAATCGTCTCCATGGACGCGGCCACATAAAGTAGAAAATCACGGCTATAGTCTCGGAGACTAATCACTGGGGCCAATGCTAGGGCTCGCTTGAGTATATCAAAGGACTCTTGGGCTCACTTATCCCAACAAAAGGTGGTGTCCTTCTTCAAAAGACGCATGAAGCCTCTAGTCAAATTGGAGAAGTTGACAACAAATCTTGGCAAGAAGTTTTCCATGCCTTGCAAACATTGAAGATGACGAATATTTTTCGGGGGAGACAACTAAAGTATTGCCTCTACCTTCAAAGGGTCGACTCTTATACCCTCTTTAGAAATGACGAATCCTAACAAGCGACCTGACTTCACACAAAAGATGCACTTGTGACGATTTAACCTGACCAAATAATGGTGGCATCTTTCGAATACCAATCTCAAATGATAGGAATGACGCATTCTCATATGAGAATGAGGAACAAGGTCATCCAAAAATACTTCGATAATCGATTTGAGATCGTGGAAGATCAAGGTTGTGGCCCGCTTAAAAAGTAGCTCCGACATTCTTAAGGCCAAAAGGCATTTTTTGATATGCAAAAGTTCCGCAAGGAAAAATAAATGCAGTCTTGTGTTGGTCCTCAGGTTTAATTTGTATCTGATTATATTTGGAAAAGCCGTGCATGAAGGAAAAAACCTCGGTACCCACACACTCATCCAAAATCTGATCAATAAATGGTGTGGGGAAATTTTCCTTAGGACAAGACCGATTCAAATCATGGAAATCAGTACATATGCAGATCGCTCCCTTCTTCTTATCCACCAGAACAAGGTTTGAAACCCACTCCGTCAAGGGAACGAGATAGATAAAACTGGCTTTCAACAGTTTCTCTATCTCTATCTTAATCATGGGTGCTTTCCTAGGATTCACCGCACACAAACGTTGTTGAACAGGCTTAGCATTGGGATAATTCTTAATCTCATGTTCGACAATATGAGGGTCGATACCTGGCATTTTATCGTAAGACCAAGCAAACATATCATGGAATTATTTAAACAGCTCGATGTATTCTTGAATCTCAGCATGGGAACATTCTGCCCCAATATGGACATTCTCTATCCTGCCAAGATCGCGAGAGATATTGATAGGAATCGTTGAAGATATGTTTTCCATGTTTCCATTAGCCATTGGACCAGGAGAGCTTAATGGAACCATGTGACTACCAATTCTCTCACTAAGAACCTCCTTAAATTCCTCACGCTCCAAGTGGTCAAGCTTGGGAAGAAAGTAAGATCTATGATGGAGTTCTTCCCATGGTGGCTGAACTCTCAACATAGCTTCAATAATTGTTTCATATGAAGGGAAAACACTATCAAGGTAGTCGTGTGTGTGAGAAGATTGTACTGCCCATGCAGGAAGCACATAAGGGTCCTCCTCCTCTATCTGTGAAGAGGAAGGACTGGGCTCTACAATACACTCAAGATTAGCTTGATAAGCTACCATAGTTGCAGGTAATGGCACGTCCGTCACGAAGGGCTCACTCAGAGTAATCTGTGTAGGAAGAATCCAAGGATCTTCCATATGACTCGTGTGAAAAGACACCAATCTGATAGATGTCGAATCCTCATCGAAACTAGACCCTATCATAAGGATCAGTGTAGGAAAACTAAAAATTCCCATGAGGGATGGATACATGCCTAAACCCACACTTCCAGTTGCAGGCTGAGAGTGTTCAACGATCGGGATCGAAGCTCCCGAAGATGCGGTAACAGACATATTCTTGAATGATGTTTGATCAATCGTGACTATCTTCTCGTTAAATGAAAAGCATACAACGCAAAATAGGGAATAAGCTATGGCTTGCATACTGTACATCCAGTTCCTACCCAGCAAGAGATTGTAGTCAAGGGGTGCATCAAGCACCTCGACCTCTATCGCAACAGTCTTCCCTCCCAAATGGACCTTAAGGGAAGGAAGGATCATGTGCAACCTAAATGATCTCCCATCGAACGCAGTTAACATTGTCACTAATTTAGACAGCTCAGGGGAACCTAAACCCTTCCAACACAATAAAGACATGACAAAAGTAGCAGCGCCTTCGTCAATCACAGTGCGCTTGATGGTCATGTTAAGAAATTCTACGTTAATCAAAAGAGACACATAGTAAGGAAAGCGAGGCTAAAGTACCGTGGTTTCAAATTTAATCACGGCGGAAGAATTATTATCATCCACACCAAGGGCAGAAAGCAAATCCTTCCTTTACGAAGGACAACTCTGAAGCACTTCCAGTGCAGACATCGCACAAGGAGTGTGGCCCAAATCCTCAACAACTGAATAGTTCTGGGTAGCTCGAGCATTAGCATTGTTCCCAGAATGCTTAAGGACTCCCTTAGGAATGCGAGGTGTAGCTTCAGGTTTATCCATAGATTTCTCAATACGCAAAGGAGACCCTATTGGATCAGGTTCCTTTCCTAGGATGGGTCGTGATGAACCATAGTCTTTCGCGTGGGTCACAAATTTTGCAGCACGTACCATGTTAATGCAACCATGACCACTACCCTCAAGTGGATCTTGATCACTACCAGAAAAATCATGGGTCCACGGGTTCATAATTTTCTTGTGACGTAAAGGGTTCATTACCACAGCTGGGCCCTGTGCCAAGAATCTCGAGGGCACAAGTAAGTGAGGTGATCGTCCTTACACAACTTGAAAGGAAATTTAACCTTACGCTTAGCTTGCTTGTATTCCCTAGCATTACGGGCGTTCTTGTCATTATTATTAGCATTCTCATTCCTATTCCCATTCTTAAGATTATTCTTACCCTTCTTTTTACTTCGTTCGAGCTGCTGGTTACCCTTCTGGTCTGACGATTGTACTGAAAGCACACTCGTTGTTTGGGCGGGTTGAGACAAAGCCGTGGCTTGTCTCGAAGCAGATTGGTTGATTGACAATTGACTAACCTGTTTTGTAACCAAATCCACATGTTTATCACTTGCACAACCAACAATGCCATCGGCATGTGGTCCAGGTTTAACTTTGGGATCGAAACTAGAAAGCGGAGCATTGGGAATAATTTCATATAACAAATTGGACTGAGCATAAATCAAGTCCAGTTCTTGGACCCTAAAAATGGCTTGTTCCTCATTTTGCACTCCATATGTAGAAACATCCTTCACTATATATGGCAATAATGACTTAAGGAACCATTCAAGGAGGAATTCTTGCGGTATAAAGGCTTTAATTAACCTCTTCCATCTATGCCACTCTTGGATATGATCTGAGATATGTGTGGTTTTATCCTGCCGAAATGTCGACAAGAGTTCAGTACCAACGTCATAACACACTGGTAGCTGGAAGTGGTTAAGAAAAGTCATTGCTAGGTCATCGAACAAAGTGAATGCCCCCCTAGGTAGCTCTATATACCATTTCATGGCAGGCCCTGTAAGGGTGCATTGAAACAGCCTTAAATGGGTGGAGTCCTAGTGTAAGGAATTCAAAGAGCACCATAGATGGAAGGTAGTAACATGTTTGCTCGGATCCTCTCCCGGTTTGCCCTCGAATTTGGGTATGTCAGAGGGAAACTTAGTAGGGACAGCCGGCCAAGCCAGGTCATGAGCTACAGGATCGTTCGTCAATCTCGACAAGTCATGAAGATTTAGCATTGCGAGGAAAGGGAGCCTAGGTTGATGAGGTCAATGGACCGCTCCTTGATAGTTTTGATTCACATAGGTCTAATTACCACCATGGCCTTGGCCATAGTGCCCTCCTCCAATTTGACTCGTATAGGGTGGCATGTAAGCACCATAGTGTGGTGTACCTTGACTATTTGGAGCTACAAATCCGTAATTTGGAGAGTAATTAGGTTGTTGATACCCTTCCACATAAGGTGAAGAACCTTGTCCATACTGCATCCCATAATAGGGTCCATAAGTCATCGCATGAGATGTCCCATGAGACACTCCGTAAGTAGGAATATATGCTCCAGAAGTAGGAATAAACATTCCAAAAGTAGGAATGTGACCTCTAGAAGTATGACCGTGACCTCCCAAAACAACGGGCGGTGCATGTACCTAAGACATAACTGGTCTAGTAATCGTAGTATGGACATAACTGGTAGCAACATTCTGGCCTGAAGGACCACGTGAATGACGTGGAGGGTGAAAATTCGAAGAACTAGCGACATAGGACGAAGGGATATGTGTAATTATGTACGTACTATTCCCTATAGTCACTCATCTCAGATCTGGTATCCTAATAGGATCACTAACCCTAGACCTAGGAGGAATATGTGATGTAACTTCCACCACTGGGATGGAAGGTGCAATGTGACTAGTGCTCCCAAACCTCTCTGCATGGTAAGGAATGAGAGTGCCCCCAGGCATAGTGTTAGGCTCGAATTCATATTCGACATGGAATGCCAAATCGTGTGTGGGAAAACCAGACATACCATAACTACCGTAACTAGTGCTCACGGGTTCAAAATGAGTCTCAGCATCCTTCAGCATTCCATATCGGTGATGCGTCAATGGGGAATCAACCCTAGAGTAAGTAGGTCTATCATGAAAATTTCCTATCTCGGAAATCACAGGACGTAATTCAAATCGGGTGAAGGATCATAGTTAGGTGTAAAATTCCCATCTTCCACATGAATGGGAGAAGGTGGTTCAGGAATACCTTCCATATGGTCTCCCATGGTGTGTGAATCAATGTGCGAAGTAGTCCGCCTGGATTGTCTATTTCTCTCTCCCAAAGGAGGAGGATATGTAGAAGGTGAAAGTCCTTCTAAACGATGAGAACGACGAGGAGCCACACCCAAATCCACAATGACTCAAAAAATATAAAAGACTCTCTATCTACGCAAACCCTAGGGAAGCTATCATGCACAAAGCAATCACTAATAAAATCTAAATCCAAACATAAGCAATCAAGGGTAGGATAAGTGAGCTCCCGAATGAAGCAGGTATGTCTTGCCTAGGAGAGGCTTGAGACTCCCATACACAACAAGCAAAGGTACGTAACCAATTATTGTGGCCCTCGGCTTCAACGTGTAAAGAAACTGTTCTGTTTGACCCCAACCTGGCCAGGGCACCCACAGAATAACCCCTGCAAAGTAC
Source organism: Pseudotsuga menziesii (assembly GCA_001517045.1). Lineage (NCBI taxonomy): Eukaryota > Viridiplantae > Streptophyta > Pinopsida > Pinales > Pinaceae > Pseudotsuga > Pseudotsuga menziesii. The sequence goes on from LPNX010784861.1 coordinate 236,855, forward strand.
CCCCTTGATATCTTAGGTAAGGTCACTAAGGTCACCTCAATATAATCAATGCTCAGGTAGACAGTTGCAGGTGGGATTGACCGTATGGGTAGGGTAGCAAAGCCCAAAACTCTCGAAAGAGCCCCCAGATACGAATACAATCCTGGAAATATCTCCGGTGCTACTTAGTTATGACTAGAGGTCATCCCAATCAATAACCGCTCACACTGCCTCGTGCTTAACTCCCTTTTGAGAGGAGGATCCTATGAAACATTGGTTATACTAAGGAATTTCACACACTCACCTGGACAGACACATACATGTTGTTGTTTAGTTGTCTTGCAGAATTAACTCACAATGAACTATTCTAAGACCCTAAGACCTAATCTTGTTGGTGAACCCTATCAAATAAAATAGTGTAGTTCATTTTAATTAAGCATTGATTTTAATTGGCTTTATTACTCAAAAGAGGTATATGGCCGTGCAACTAATGGTGTTATGACACAACATGAAGTAAAATGCAAACCTAACAATCAATGCAAATGGATTGTGTCCATGAAAAATAGTGTCTGCTACTACATGAAATGCACAATTTTCTTCAAATGATAAATGCAAGCTTTCCTATATGAAATCCCGACTAATACTCCAAAGCAAATCTAGTGCAAGTACTATGCTAAATGCAAAATGAAATGCATGATGATAAGCAAATATTTTTGTATTTTTTGAAATAAAAATGAGATATAAAAGCAAAAGAATGATTTTACAACCCCCAAACTCTGCAAGCAAACTCAAGCAACACTCAAGCAAAGCACTAATGTAAAAGAAGTCTAATGCACTAATCCCAAAACAAAAAGTAAAAAATGCAATGACAAGAACATTCTTAAAAAATAAATTTACCCTAAAAAAAATGTCTCTGGTCAGATACAGAGGTGTATACAGACTCCGGTAGTATCAAAGGAGACTTAGAAATCATCAAAATTCACCCAACAACCATTTAACTTCCTCTAAAAGGAAAAACTAAGGGCATACATGACTGTTCGCAGTAAAATCGCATGTGTACGAAGAAATAGAAGTGAAACCCACATATATACGGGACTGTGAGTTCAAAACTCGCGTATAGGAAGAAAGGTGCATAAAAACAAAGGAAAATAGACAAGCTGAGACAAACTTCACACCAACCAGACACTACTAGGAAAACATGCCCCCAGACCCGAGACATAAACAAGAGAAAAAGAGCAATTCAAAGTCATTGAATGCTGATAGAAAACCCCAAAAGGACAACTACTAGTAACTCTCCTGCGGAGTCTCCAATTCTGTTACAGAGAGAAATTCTTATGGCTTGGGGTACCACAACAGACAGCTTGACTCCAGAAATCAATCCTTTCCAATATGCAATAGAAATCAAATATCTAACACTAAAGGATCAGACCTTGTACCTTATTCTAGACAGTTGAAGTAGATCCCTGTTGAGCTTTCCAACTTTAGCTTGAATTGATAAATCGCTTCCTCAACAACAAGAAAACAAGACAAGCATACTATATATATCGGTGTTAGATCTATTCTAGCATATATAATCAGCAATGTATAAGCATTTGAAAACATCCATGGATAAAATATTCATTCAAACATACATTATTGGACAGAAAAATATATTTCTATTAATATAAAATCAGAGATTACAATAGATACAACCTCTGGTGGCACGTCTGCGAATTGGAGAAACTGAATCCCCCACTTGGGCCTCCACCACCTCAATCCTCCATCTCTCGATAGCAAGATCACAAGGAAAATGCAAGCTTGGTAAGAACACAAAAGTGCTCTAAGGGACAAAGGGATGCAGACTCAAGCACAAGTTTCGGCAACAATGGACTATAGTTTCTCTTCTCTCAATTCTCTCATATGCCTTCAATGTACCATAGAGTTCCTTATATTTCTTTTCAAAGGGGTAATGAAAGGTTGGATCCAAGCAATCTCAAGGAATAGGGAAGGCCAAGAGTGAAGTGAGTCGGATCCATGTCAAGGAAAACTCCAAAAGGATTTGAATTATGCACACATCCCGATGTTACGCGGTTTTAGGGGTCAAACCCACGTATATACGTGATTATGGGTTTAAAAGGCATGTATATGAATTTACACATGTTTTTAGGGATGGTCGAGGAAACATTAAAGGACAAAAAATGGTCCAAGGGGTCTAATGAGTTTGCAGAGGGACAGGGGAAGGCCATACAAGTGTGATTCACCTAGAGTGGTAAAAACAACTATAACAGATGACTCCTAATGTGTGAGGTCAGAGGGGTCATACGATGGCCGAAATACATTATAAGTCCATCGCATAAGTGGAGTGATGAAGCATCCCAAATGGAAGACTAGCTACCCAATCAGCATAGTACAATGATACAACTCTGCACATAACTGCAAATACATATAGTAGTCTCGGATACATAAGAGTACAATGACCATGAATAGGCATGATACAAGATATCACATAAGTGGTCGTCGCCACATACAATATACATAGATCAGAATCTCCATGATGAAGATATACAAAGGACCATGATCTCCATGATGGCTAAAGATATATAATGGATCAAGATCTCCATAATGGCTGGAAATGTCTGACATATACTTGAATCAAGTCACGAGAGCTGAAATCTCATGAACACTTGGCACGATCAAGGAGGTAGCATATAAGAGATGCCACCAATCTGGAAGGTCTTACACACAAAACACTACGAGTACATGTCCTACTATGCGAATAGAGGTGTCGAGGTCGAACATAGTAGTCCATCGTCTGATTACTATCATTGATGTATACCGTTAATAGAAGTGAGATCACCCATCGATAATGATAATGGGAATCAAGGTGCTAGAGTGCAAACTAACAAGTGTGAATAGATGTGTTGAGGTCGAACACTTGAGAGAGTCCATCGATCAAGGAACATTAATGTATTCCCAAAAACTGTCGATGGCGAGAGAACCTGCCACTGACGACTGCAAGTCTCAAGGCACTAAAAAATGACACTAGATTCCAATCCCAGAATAAATGATCTGAATTTGATGGGATGAAATCCACTGGAAGGAGGGAATTAATGCATCCCCCATCATCTAAGACGAGGTACTCAGCAAAGCAGTATGATGTTGAAGGACTTGATCATAAGGTGCACAAACTAGTAACTGTACCGGGAATGGCCAACATGCAAAGTCAAGGTAGCTGAGGAATGGCTGACTCAGGTTTCAACTTCCTTCGAACAAGAGCATAATGATGAATGGTGACTGAATAGAGGTATCATAGACTCGATATACAAAACCGGGACATCTCTGCGACATAGGAGGCATCGACAGAAACTCCATGGGGACTGGAAGCTTAACTAGTCAAGGGAGATAAACTCAAATAAATGAGTACAGCTCCTAAAGTCAAACTACAAACCCAACCAATGGATGTGATATACAGTGCTCTATTCGAAGGTGACATGACTCAACAGCTGCCAAAGATAACATCTTTCCTTGTTCGGCTTTTTGGTTTTTTGATTTTTTTTTGGACTTTTTCAAATATTTAAAAATCTTGAAAAAGAATAAAACAGCTTTATAGTTATAGACTAGGAGGAGATGAGTGTCATAGGGGAAAACAAACTAGTTATGAGCAGTGGAACATACCTATGCTCAATGCAAGGACACATGTGTAGGATAGCGACACTCGAGAGAAAATCCCCTCCCGGTAAAAAGGGAATCAAGTTGCAAAGGATATATAAACTTGGCTCTGCATGGCTAGACATGAGACATGCTCGGGCTATATGGATAAAACGCAATGTCAGGGAAGCCAACATAAACCTCAATAAGGCAGGAAAAGCTCATGATAATGCAATTAAAACTTGACATAAGGGAGTCCTGCGGGAAATAGGCCAGCAAAAGATCAAGAGGAGTATGAGGCTCTTGCGAAATGTCATGGAAGTACTATACAACGGACTCCCACACCCTAAAGGACAAAATGTCAGCATGGGCACCAAATGCAAATAAGGCGTTAACTAGGGTACCGATGTAAGGTCAAGCTCTACCACTCATACCATGCCACTTCTAAAATAGCAAGAAGGTTTCATGACATAATAGAGTGGGTTCGTACCTAAGGCTATGATGAAACGGTCATAAGGTCATGCAAAATGCAAGTGGTGATGAAACCTAACCTATATGCTAGTTTAGACATGACACCTGAGATCGACACGAACAAGTCAATCCAACGGCTGAAACGACACTCAAAAAGGTCTCCTACATCATAAATTGTGTCAAAACCGGTCCAAAATGATTAGAAATGGTCCAAACTATAGGAAAGGGGGTAAAAATTATCAAAAATTTGAAAAATTTCTATAAATAGTAAAAATTTCAAAACATTATAAAAAATTTGAAATTTTTACCCAATTGAGCTCAAATTTTCAACAGCAAATTCCAGGAGATCCAGCTAGTGAAATCCACTGTCGTTTCTTCCAGGTACTTACCTGTGCTCTTCTCTTCCATTTTAATGCAATTTTTATCAAATTCCATGGTCATTTGGGATTTCTAGGCCAATCCAAAAAAGGCATTGCGGGCCACATGGAAATCGAGGGTTTTTCCATGTATAGGGCTGCATATAGGTGGAAAATTCCCTCACAGTCACGTACATACGCGGTTGTTTGGAAAATAGTCACGTATGCGGCCGCGCATGAGGTTTTTTAAGTATTCTAATGAGAAAACTTGCAATTTTTTGTATAGGATGGTCCTAGAATGGAGAGAACGTGAACATGGTGATGTAGAAGAGGTAGTAAGGGCTGATCTAAGGGATCCACAAGCGCTACGTGCATGTGGGCTCTACAAATTTTGGTGTCTTGGTGGCTTGAGGGCCAAACCAAAACTATTGCAGATGCTGGTGGATTACTGGGATCTAGACTCTGAGTCATTACAGATAGATGGGATGTCCCTCACCATAGAGGTGGAGGACATATACTTTATTATTGGACTTTCCTGACGGGGGGAAGTAGTGAACCTACGTTCTTGCGGGCCCAAAGGTGGCCTGACTATAGATGAGTACATTGCGGTTTACTACTATCCAGAAACGGAGAAGGTGGGGAGTCAGATCCCAACCAACTCTATACAGGTGTTGGGCCTAAAGGCCATCCTACTGACACTGGGAAGGATAGCATGCTTGGCTTCACTCCACCAGGCCTTGCGGCCTCTGATGTTCTATGCAGTGGAGTGCATGAGACCCACGGTTTATGACTAGAGCACTACACTACTGAGAAACATGAAACATCAGCTCAGTGAGTGTAAGATGGGTAGAGTGTGAAACTTCGGTTTCAGCAGCATACTGAGCACATTTTTCTTCGAGCGTGTTCTAGGATTGAGCCCCGGAGTTGATGTTCCTTTACACAGGGTTCAAGATCCGACCCAACGGCATTGGATGGATGCGATGCGCAGAATGCGGGGAGGTAGGGTGTCTAACCCCTATCCAACTGAGTTCTTTCCATGGTGGTGATGACAGATAGTTGCCATCGATGACTACCCCTATATGGGGATTGATTTCCGAGGGGACTCAGACATGCCGCTACCACCAGGATCGGCATATGGTGACATAGGTAACGAATCTTGACCCTCTCTTTAAATTTTTTAGTTATTTTTTTTTTTTTTTGTGTTTTCTGATTATATGGAATCAAAATACATGTTTTTGGGTGACAATACATAGTGACATCTACCATATGCATATAGATGTGGGACCACGACGACCTGAAGGCTTCCATCGTCATAGATGGAGGGGAAGAGGACATGATATCACGGGTGTGGATGTGGAGCAGACGCTCAAGAGCATTCATACCAACTTTGTGAGACTGACACACAGAGTTCCCATGGCCCAAGTTGAGGACTTTCATGAGGCCATGCGGCGCCAGGTGGTGGGTGTACCATGAGCATGGGTGTGATTATTTCGATGGCTAGCTAGAGCCGTAGTGACCTTCCATGATCACAACCCTCCTCCTCCTCCACATGCTTAGATACCTGGGAGTGATACATTGTGTATTACCGTGTATTATATTTTGGTGGCTCGAGAGCCCCATTTTTGTATCATGACACTATGTATTACCACATTTTGGATGTTTATAAATTTTTTTATGATGATCGGTTTATTTATTTAGATGTGTAAAAATTTATGTTTGTGATCAATTTACTGTGTATGAAACAAATGCCAATCTAACATGTAGTCACCATATCAGTCATTAACTTGATTATTAATTCTTGGAATATGTATGTATGTTATATAGTCAAATTTCCATTCTAATAATATCACACGTAAGAATATTCTTAATAACGTCGGATCTTTAACATGGTACAAACCATTAAGCTGTGACACAACTAACTCCGAATCAATACGTACCTCAAGAGAGAGAACGCCATGTGAAATGGCATCCTGTAGAAGCTCAATAATGAAACTATATTCAGCAACATTGTTTGAAGATGGCTGTAAACATATGCCTCCTGAAGACAGTACCTGACCCATAGGGGTATAAATCACCCAAGCAGTAGAGGCTAAGTGTTAAGTGTGATGGATCGCACCATCCACGAATCCTATATAGGTGGAAGATTCCATTGACATCTTCCAAAAGAAATGGAAACTAATCACAAACTCGATCACTATAAGAAAAAGGCCTAACTATGCAAAACTATACAATAATATACAATAACCAGCCTTAGCTGAAAATCATGCATAGTACTTCTTGAGATAGATCCCATTTCTAGGCTTCGCCAAGGATGTTTCCTCATAATCCACTAACTCATAAGCACCCTTCTCTAACACATGTTTGACGACGTAAGGACCATGACACATGGGGTTAAACTTTCTGCCCCCAAGGGTTCTTTCGGTTGATCCCACAAAAGGACCAAGTCTCCCTCACTAAACCTCCTTGGAAGGATAGACTTATCATACTAGACCTTTACGCAGTGTTTATTTACTTCTAGAGCCACCAAGGCCTCTCGACACTGCTCATGAAGTTGCTCAAGGTGGACCAAACACTCCTCCAATGGGGAAGTGTCCGGTAAGAGTTCTACAGCTAGCTTCAAAGAAGGAATCTCACATTCAACCAGCAATACCGACTCCACTCCATGTACAAGTTGATATGGATAAAAACCCGTGGCCATCTTAACAACGGTTCTATACGCCCACAAAGCAGGATATAACATAATGTGCCAATTATTCTTGCTTTGTGCGATGGTTCATTGGAGAATGGATTTGAGTGACTTGTTCACTACTTCTATCTGTCCATTCGCTTGAGGGTAGTAAGAGGAGGAATGCTCTTGTTTGTACCCTAACTTTGATGCCAACTCTTCCATTATATGATTCTGAAAGTGTGAGCCATGGTCAGTGACAAGCTCTTTCAAAATCCTGAATCAAGTAATAATCTGGTTGAATACGAAGTGTGTGGCTATCTCACCATCAGATTTAACTGTAGGCATAGCCTTATCCCATTTCGTGAAGTAATCAATAGCCACTATAATATGATGATTCCCCCCAGCTGAAGCTGGGTTTCAATCCATAAAATCAAGCCCCCACTTAGTTAAGGGACCGGTGGTGATGATGGGATGTTATAGGGTAGGTTTCAAGCATATATTATGTGCATACACCTGGCAAGGGTGGCACCTCTTGACCGCATAAACACAATCCTTAAAGATCGACGGCCAGAAATAACCCGCTCTTAAGATTTTTTGGGCTATAGAAAGCCCAGATAAATGACCACCACACACCCCTCTATGGCAATCATTCAGCACTACCTCAGCCTCTTCATGAGTTAAACAACATCGTAAAATGGAATCTACCCCACGGTGGTACAAAGTGTTATCCACTATGAGGTAATTCTTAGACACATGACATAATCCTCGTTGTTCATCCCATGAGAGGTGAGTAGGGACCTTCAATGTTTGTAAATATATAATGATATCCCCATACCATGGGTCTAAATTTGAGATTAAGAATATGTGTTCATCGACAAACGTATCTTCACAAACCAATTTCTCGGCCTCGCTTAGGAAATCCGATATAAGCTTTGCAAAAATTAATGATTTCTTCGACTTTGCCGAAACAAACTCGAGATCAAATTCCTACAGGATGACAATCCATTTATTATATTTTCCCCCAATCATCCTTCGAGTGAGGATGAATTGAAATGGATTGACATGGGCTACAACCAAGGTTTGGCGAAGGAGAATATAATGTCTCAACCGTTGAACCACATGTACGGTAGCTAAATCAAGGTTCTCAACATGAGAATAATGAATCTCTACGTCAATAAGATTTTGACTCAGATAGTATATGACATGCTCTTAGAGCTCCTCATCCTCTTGAACCAAAACCATACCAATCGTCTCCATGGACACGGCCACATAAAGTAGAAAATCATGGCTATAGTCTGGGGGACTAATCACTATGGCTGATGCTAGGGCTCGCTTGAGTGTATCAAAGGACTCCTGGGCTCACTTATCCCAACAAATGGTGGTGTCCTTCTTCAAAAGACGCATGAAGCCTCTAGTCAAATTGGCAAAATTGAAAACAAATCTCCATAAGAAGTTTTCCATGCCTTACAAACATTAAAGACGACGAATATTTTTCGGGGAAATCAACTGAAGTATTGCCTCTACCTTCAAAGGGTTGACTCTTATACCCTCTTTAGAAACAATGAATCCTAATAAGCCACCTGACTTCACACAAAAGATGCGCTAGTGAGGATTTAACCTGACCAAATAATGGTGGCATATTTCGAATACCAATCTCAAATGATAGAAATGATGCATTCTCATATGAGAATGAGCAACAAGGTCATCCAAAAATACTTCGATAATCGATTTGAGATCGTGGAAGATCAAGGTCATGGCCCACTAAAAAGTAGCTCTGGCATTCTTAAGGCCAAAAGGCATTTTTCGATATCCAAAAGTTCCCCAAGAAAAAATAAATGCAGTCTTGTGTTTGTCCTCAGGTTTAATTTATATTTGATTATATCCAGAAAAGCCGTCCATTAAGGGGAAAACCTTGCTACCCACACACTCATCCAAAATCTGATCAATAAATGGTGTGGAGAAATTGTCCTTAGGACAGGCCCGATTCAAATCACAGAAATCAGTACATATGCGGATCGCTCTCTGCTTCTTATCCACCAGAATGGGGTTTGAAACCCACTCCGTCAAGGGAATGGGATAGATAAAACCGTCTTTCAACAGTTTATCTATCTCTTCCTTAATCATGGGTTCTTTCCTAGGATTCACCGCACACAAATGTTGCTGAACAGGCTTAGCGTTGGGATAAGTCTTAATCTCGTGTTTGACAATACGAGGGTTGATACCTGGTATTTCATCGTAAGACCAAGAAAAGATATCACATAATTCTTTAAACAGCTCGGTGTATTCTTGAATCTCAGCATGGGAACATTCTGCCCCAATATAGACATTCTCTATCCTGCCAGGATCATGAGAGATATTGATAGAAATCATTGAAGATATGTTTGCCATGTTTCCATCAGCCATCGGACCAGGAGATCTTAATGGAACCATAGGACTACCAATTCTCTCACTAAGAACCTCCCTAAAGTTCTCACGCTCCAAGCGGTCAAGCTCGGGAAGAAAGTAAGATCTATGATGGAGTTCTTCCCATGGTGGCTCAACTCCCGACATAGCCTCAATAATCGCTTCATCTGAAGGGAAAACACTATCAAGGTAGTCGTGTGCATGAGAAGACTGTACTGCCCATGCAGGCAGCACATAAGGGTCCTCCTCCTCCGTCCGCAAAGAGGAAGGACTAGGATCTGCAACACACTCAAGATTAGCTTGATAAGCTACCATAGTTGCAAGAAAAGGCACATCTGTCACGATGGGTTCACTCGGAGTACTTGGTGTAGGAAGAATTCAAGGATCTTCCATATGACTTATGTGAAAATACACCAATCTCATAGATGTTGAAGCCTCATCGAAACTAGACCCTATCATAAGGATCGGTGCAGGACAACTAAAACTTCCCATGAGGGATGGATACATGCCTGCACCCACACTCCCAGTTGCCGACTGAGAGTGTTCAACGAGCAGGATCGAATCTCTCGAAGATGCTGTAACAGATGGATTCTTGAATGACGTTTGATCAATCGTGACTATATTCCCGTTAAATGGAAATCATACAACATGAAATAGGGAAGAAGCTACAACTTGCATAGTGTACATCCAATTCCTACCCAGCAAGAGATTGCATTTAAGGGGTGCATCAACCACCTCAACCTCTATCGCAATGGTATTTCCTCCCAAATGGACCTTAAGGGAAGGAAGGATCCCGTGCGGCCTAAACAATCTTCCATCGAACGGAGTTAACATGGTCATTGATTTAGACAGTTCAGGGGAACCTAAACCCTTCCAACACTATAAATACATCATATAAGTAGCAACGCCTTCGTCAATCATAGTGTGCTTGACAGTCATGTTAAGACATTCTATGTGAATCAAAAGAGACACGTAGTAAGGCAAGCGAGGCTAAAGTCCCGCGGTTTTAAATTTAATCATGGAGGAAGAATTTTCATCATCCACACCAAGGGAAGAAAGAAAATCCTTCCTTTGCGAAGGACAACTCTGAAGCACTTCCAGTGCAGACATCGCACAAGGAGTGTGGCCCAAATCCTCAACAACTGAATAGTTCTTGGCAGCTCGGGCATTAGGATTGTGCCTCGAACACTTAAGGACTCCCTTAGGAATGCAAGGTGCAGCTTTAGGTTTATCCACAGGTTTCTCAATATGCAAAGTAGACCCTGGTGGATCAGATTCCTTTCCTGGGATGGGTTGTGACGAACCATAGTCTTTCGCATGGGTCACAACTTTCGCAGCACGTACCATGTTAATGCAACCACTACCACTACCCTCTGGTGGATCTTGGATTAGAGGAATTTTGGGGTCTAAAATGGGCCTCCTAAGGAAATTAATAAAATAATAGTTAAAATAATAAAATAATAGTTAAAATAATAAAATAATTTTGATTAATTTTGGAGGAAGAAAGAAAAAAACTACTTTTTGTGTTCGTATTTTCGACATATCTCCCTGTGTTTTTACTCAAATTTCAATTGGGAGAGTCATCATCATGTTTTTTCAGGTATTTCTTGTTTTTGGGGTAGCGAGGTCCATCAAAAGTATGCAGTGTGGTTACTCGTTGGATGCGGAATCAAATTCTGCATCCAATGAGCTCTCCTGATCGAAATTTGATTAAAAACACAATAAGATATGTCGAAAATACGAACAAAAAAAGTAGTTTTTTTTAATGACAAATATGTCAATTCAATCATTATGGTTGACTTATTTTATTGAAATTCTATTGGTTCTTGAATTCCAACTCACAAAAACTTATTTTGGCATGTTTTCTTATAAGGCCCATTTTAGACCCCAAATTTCCTCTAATGACCACCAGATTGATCATGGGTCCTCGAGTTCATATTTTGATGGTGAGGTAAAGGGTTCGTTAGCATAGTTGGGCCCTGTGCCAAGAATCTTGAGGCTTCATCGATACTAGGGCACAAGTAAGTGAGGTGATCATCCTTACACAACTTGCAAGGGAATTTAACCTTACGTTTAGATATCTTGTCCCCCTGAGCATTACGGGCATTCTTGTCATTATTATTAGCATTCTCATTCCTATTCCCACCCTTATGATTATTCTTACCCTTCTTTTTATTCTATATGGGTTGCTGGTTACCCTTCTGGTCCGACGATTGTACTGAAAGCACACTTGCCATTTGGGCGGGTTAAGACGAAGCCATGACTTCTCCCGAAGCAGATTGGTTGATTGACAATTAACTAACCTATTTTGCAGCTGAATCTGTAGGTTTAGCACTCACACAACCAAAAATGCCATCGACAAGTTGTCCAGCTTTAACTTTGGGATCGAAACTAGAACGCAGAGCATTGGGAATAATTTCATATAACAAATCGGACTGAGCATAAATCAAGTCCAGTTCTTGTGCCCTAAAAATGGCTTGTTTCTCATTTTGCACTCCAGATGTAGAATCATCCTTCGCTATATATGGAAATAACAACTTAAGGAACCATTCGAGGAGGAATTCCCATGGTATAAAGGCTTTAATTAAATTCTTCCATCTATGCCACGCTTGGATATGATCCAAGATATGTGTGGCTTTATTCTGCTGAAATGTTGACAAGAGTTTAGTACCAACGTCATAACGCACTGGTAGCTGGAAGTGGTTAAGAAAAGTCATCGTTAGGTCATCGAACAAAGCGAATTCCCCCTTAGGTAGCTCTATATACCATTTCATGGCAGGCCCTGTAAGGGTGCGTTGAAACAGGATTAAACGGATGGAGTCCTGGTGTAAGGAATTTGAAGAGCACCATAGGTGGAAGGTAGTAACATGTTCGCTCAGATCCTCTCTCGGTTTGCTGTCAAATTTGGGTATCTCCGAGGGAAGCTTAGTAGGGACAGCCAGCCAAGCCGGGTCATGAGCTACAGGATCGTTCATCAATCTCGACAAGTCAGGAAGATTCAGCATTGCAAGGAAAGGGAGCCTAAGGGGATGAGGTCAATGGACCGCTCCCTGATAGTTCTAATTCACATAGGTCTCATTACCACCATGGCCTTGGCCATAGTGCCCTCCTCCCATTTGACCCGTATAGGGTGGCATGGAAGCACCATAGTGTGGTGTACCTTGACTATTCAGAGCTACAAAGCCATAATTTGGAGAGTAAGTAGGTTGTTGATACCCTCCCCCATAAGGTGAAGAACCCTATCCATACTACATCCCATAATAGGGTCCATAAGTCATCGCATGAGATTTTCCATGAGACACTCCGTAAGTAGGAATATACGCTCCTAAAGTAGGAATATACATTTTGAAAGTAGGAATGTGACCTCTAGAAGTATGACCATGACCTCCCGAAACAACGGGTGGTGCATGTACCTGAGACACAACTAGTTTAGTAACCACAGTACGGACATAACTTGTAGCAACATTTCGGCCCGAAGGACCACGTGAATGAGATGGAGTGTGAACATTCGAAGAACTAGGGACAGAGGACAAAGGGATCTGTGTAATTATGTACGTACTATTCCCTATAGTCACTCATCTCGGATCTGGTATCCTAATAGGATCACTAACCCTAGACCTAGGAGGAATATGTGATGTAACTTCCATCACCAGGATGGAAGGTGCAATGTGACTAGTGCTCCCAAACCTCTCCGCATCGTAAGGAATGAGAGTGCCCCCAGGCATAGTGTTAGGCTTGAATTCAGATTCGACATGGAATTCCAAATCATGTGTGGGAAAACCAGACATACCATAACTACCGTAACTAGTGCTCATGGGTTCAAAATGAGTCTCATCATCCTCTGGCATTCCATACCAGTGATGCATTAATGGGGAATCAACCCAAGAGTAAGTAGTTCTATCATGAAAAGTTCCTATCTCAGAAATCACAAGACGTAACTCAGTCAAATCTGGTGAAGGATCATAGTTAGGAGTAAACTCCCCATCTTCCACATGAATGGGAGAAGGTGGTTCAGGAATAGCTTCCATATGGTCTCCCATGGTGTGTGAATCAATGTACGAAGTAGTCCACCTGGACTGTCTATTTTTCTCTCCTAAAGGAGGAGGAGATGCAGAAGGAAGAAGTCTAGCTAAATGACGAGAACAGCGAGGAGCCGCACCTAAATCCACAATGAATTAAAAAATATAAAAGAATCTCTATCTATGCAAACCCTAGGCAAGCTATAGTGCATAGAGCAATCACTAATAAAATCTAAAGCCAAACAAAAGCAATCAAGGGTAGGATACGTGAGCTCCCGAATGAAGCAGGTATGTCTCGCCTCGGAGAGGCTTGAGACTCCCATACACAACAAGCGGAGGTACGTAACCAATTATTGTGGCCCTTAGCTTCAACACGTAAAGCGACTGTGCTGTCTGACCCCAACTTGGTCGGGGCACTCATAGAATAACCCCTGCAAAGTACCCCCTCGATATCCTAGGTAAGGTCACTAAGGTCACCTCAATATAATCAATGCTCAGGAGGATAGTTGCAGGAGGGATTGACCATATGGGCAGGGTAGAAAATCCCTAAACTCTTGAAAGAGCCCCCATAAATGAATACAATCCTGGAAATATCTCCGGTGCTACTTAGTTATGACTAGGGGTCATCGCAATCAATAACCGCTCACACTGCCTCGTGCTTAACTCCCTTTTGAGAGGAGGATCCTGAGAAACACTGGTTATACCCAGGAATTTCACACACTCACCCGGACAGACACATACATGTTGTTGTTTAGTGGTCTTGGAGAATTAACTCACAATGAACTATTCCAAGACCCTAAAACCTAATCTTGTTGGTGAACCCTATCAAATAAAATAGTGTAGTTCATTTTAATTAAGCATTGATTTTAATTGGCTTTATTACTCAAAAGAGGTATATGGCCATGCAACTAATGGTGTTATGACACAACATGAAGTAAAATGCATAGCTAACAATCAATGCAAATGCATTGTGTCCATTAAAAATAGGGTATGCTACTACATGAAATGCACAATTTTCTTCAAATGATAAATGCAAGCTTTCCTATATGAAATCTTGACTAATACTCCAAAGCAAATCTAGTGCAAGTACTATGCAAAATGCAAAATGCAATGCATGATGATAAGCAAATATTTTTGGATTTTTTGAAATAAAAAAGAGATATAAAAGCAAAAGAATGATTCTACAACCCCCAGACTCTGCAAGCACACTCAAGTAGCACTAAAGAAAAGAACTAAGGTAAAAGAAATCTAATGCACTAATCCCAAAAGAAAAAATTGAAAATGCAATGACAAGAACATTCTTAAAAAAGAAATTTACCCTAAAATAAACGTCTCTGATCAGAAACAAAGGTGTATACAGACTCTGGCAATATCAAGGAGACTGAGCAATCATCAAAATTCACCCAGCAACTATTCAACTTCCTCTAAAAGGAAAAACTAAGGGCATACACGACTGTTCGCTGTAAACTCGTGTGTGTACACGGAAATAGCAGTGAAAGCCATGTATATACGCGACTGTGAGTTCAAAACTCGCATACATGAAGAAAGGTGCATAAAAACAAAGGCAAGTAGACAAGCCGAGACAAAATCCACACCAATCAGACACTACCAGGAAAACATGCCCCCAGACCCGACACAGAAACAAGAGAAAAATAGCAATTCAAAGTCATTGAATGCCGATAGAAAACCCCCAAAGGAAAACTACTAGGAACTCCCCAATGGAGTCGCCAATTCTGTTATGAAGAGAAATTCCTATGGATTTGGGTACCACAATAGATAGCTTGACTCCATAAATCAATCCTTTCCAATATGCAATAGAAATCAAATATCTAACACTAAAGGATCAAACCTCATACCTTATTCGGGACGGTTGAAGTAGATCCCCATTGAGCTTTCCAACTTTAGCTTGAATTGATAAATCACTTCGTCAACAATAAGTAAAAAAGACAAGCATACTATATATATCGGTGTTAGATCGATTATAGCATATATAATCAACAATGTATAAGCATTTGAAAACATCCATGGATAAAATATTCATTCAAACATACATTATTGGACAGGAAAAGATATTTCTATTAATATAAAATCAGTGATTACAATAGATACAACCTTTGTCGGCACGTCCGCGAATTGAAGAAACTGAATCCCCCACTTGGGCCTCCACCACCTCAATCCTCCATCTCTCGATAGCAAGCTCACAAGCAAAGGGCCAGCTTGGGCAGAACGCAAAAGTGCTCCAAGGGACAAAGGGATGCAGACTCAAGCACAAGTTTCGACAAAAATGGACTATAGTTTATTTTCTCTGAATTCTATCATATGCCTTCAATGTACCATAGAGTTCCTTATATAGCTTTTCAAAGGGGTAATGAAAGGTCGAATCCAAGTGATCTCAAGGCATAGGGAAGGCCAGGAGTCAAGTGAGTCAGATCCATGTCAAGGAAAAGTAAAAAAGGATTTGTATTATGCACACATCTCGATGTACGTGGTTTTAGGGGTCAAACCTGCGTATATACATGATTAGGGGTTTAAAAGTCGCATATATGAATTTACACATGTTTTTAGGGATGGTCCAGGAAACATCAAAGGACAAAAAATGGTCCAAGGGGTCTAAGGAGTCTGCAGAGGGACAGCAGAAGGACATACAAGTGTGATTCAGCTGGAGTGGTAAAATCAGCTATAACAATTGCATAAATTTTTTAAATACAAAGTTTTTCAACCCACTAAGGATTCCATTTAGGGATTTGACATTACCTTCATATTGGCCTAGTTGAATACTATATGTAGGTGGTTGGTCATATATTTTATACTCCTTTACAGTTGAATCCAAAACCTTCCATCCAAGGGAAATCATATGGCACTTCATTCTGACACTCCAGTAAGCATAATTTTCTACTGTAAAAAATGGAGGTTTGTTTGTCGCTAAAACTTCTTATTGATCCATAGTGGTATTTAAATAGGATCTACCCTCAAGTTGTTAAACTATTATGAATGATCTTGCTCTAATACCAATTGTTGGATTAGCCAGTGACATTGAGAGGGGAAGGTGAATCAATATTGTCTTTTATTTTTAAAATAAAAAACAAAAAATGAATCAAACAAGTTAAGACACAATTTTATTGTGGAAAAACCACTAATTCAAAATCATTAATAAGATGAATCTACAAAATTTCTTTATCTACTGCTACATAAAGGATGCAACAACACCCTGGATTTCTATCTGCTACAACAGATAAGGATGCTCCAACACCGTGGGTTTTTTCCTCCTACAATCGAAAAGAATTCCCCAAAACTCTGGGTTTCTACCTTATATAATAGAAAATGATGCGACAACACCCTTTTCAGACTTAGAGCCTACCCTAACGCCACCCTAACTCCCGGGACTGTTTTTTATCAGTCTACTATTCACTTCTTGGACTCTGTCATTCACTATCATAGAGAAAATTTATTTCCTTCAATTATTCTGTTAATAAGTACCGTCACGCTTCCTATAGATGCATCTCTTCACCATTGCACCATTTCATTCTTTGATCATGCCTCTTCAAAACAACTAAGTTAACTCCATGTTAATCAATTTGTTGTTTAATCTTCTAGTCATGACCTTCTGCATTCTTCATCTCCGCAACCATCCTGAGCTGTTGATCTTATATCAAGATTATTCCTAACCTTAGATCTAAGATATGATGCGGTATGCGGATTTTTGAGCTACGACTTTTCTCAAAATGTCTTTCCACACTTAGCTTTCCATCTCTACTGTTCTACACCATTGATCTCGTTTAAGATTTTTGTGACTGTCAATCTAAGGTAGAAATCAGATATCGGATATGTGACTTTTACCAAATATTATTTCCTGATTTCCACTTTCCAAACCAATCTTTCCTGGCCATCGATCTTGCATATTGCAGGATCCAGAAAGTAGGTTCTCAAAAACGCAAAATTTGGTTTCACAATTCTCCTCCTTTCGTTTTCTGTACTAATCTTTCTACACTATCGATATTTCATGGATGTCAATCTAGCTGTCAATCTTCCATATTGTGGGATGCATAATGTGGAGCTGTGACATTTCCCATAGTATTTTCACGATTCTATGCCTTTTTCTTTCCACCTTCCGGGCTTCGGGTTGTTGAAACTCATACTATTCCAAACCTTGATTTGTCATCTTCTGCTTTCCAGCTTGTGCTTTTCTTATGAATCATTGATTTCTTTGTGGGTTCACTTTTGTCTGTCAATCTACGATCTAATGTGGACTTGTGGATCTCCCCTTTTATTTGTGCAAAAATCATTCACCACCATCGATTTTCTCAACATTGACTTCCACATTTTTCTTGCCTGTTGTAATATCCCTCCTACATACCCCCAAATACTTTGTGATTATGAACGATTATTGTAATTTTTTTGGTGAGGAGCTTAAGGCCAAGGCCCCACCAAAAATAAGACCTGGAAATCTATAAATTGCCTAAGTATTAAACTTAGGAGACTTAAGGTTTTGATGCAACTTAATCGACGGAACTCTAAATTCACTAGGGGGAAAACTTAAAACGATGAGTGGATCCTTAGTAATTGAAAGAAGGATAAACGTTTTAACGACCAAGGGTGTCATCCTAGGTTGAGGTAATTCCTAAGTAGACTACATCACCTTTGGGCCTTAAGGATAATTTTATCTAATACGCTTTAAGGTATCAAGTACCAAGAATATCCCCTAGAACCTTTTGTTAAGGAGCTCAAGCATTATCTTAAGAAAATATTATGCTCATCTTAATTTATTAAGATCATATGCTTCTAATAGTTTAACTACATGAATAATTCCCCAAGGAAGTATTGATACTACTTCAATGGAGTGACTTACTTTTATAAACATAGACAAAAACTATGCTCTATATGCATAGATGCATATGTGAATAAATATATATAAGTATCCTTAATAAAAGATAGTAATGAACATGCTACGTTTGGCTAATAACGTTCCTCCAATCGAACAAAGTGGGCAGCTGTATTCCTGCTAACTAGCATAGAGCTACACTACCGAGGTAAGTATTAGCTTATATAAAGAAAAAATAAATAAAAGGGTCAGTACAATTATGGAAAAGGGGGGGGTTTCTCCAAATGTCTTTGACAACCAAAAGGAGAACACCACTCATTGCTAGGAGGTTGGAAAATATATTTATAAAAAAAAAACTTAGTTAATTATGAGAGA